>CM060093.1:237978-418524 GCA_030522485.1 Stenchaetothrips biformis | reverse complement strand
CCAAATTAGAAGTAACTGCTGTTACAGCTACCTGCCATACCGTTCAACTTATAGACGCATAGTGATGTTTCTTTGCTTCTGTACATCTTCCTGTAGAGAATGGGCTTACCAAACCTGAAGCAACTATTTTCGATCTTTTGGTAATTTTCTTTCAAAAGTACTCAAAATTCAATGTGAAAAATGATTGACGATGAGTCGATGAGTTGTTGTAGTAGCACCCTTAAGCAGGAGTAGAGGAAATACGTCAGTGGCTTGGTGATGCAAGCTGCATTACGAAAAGTCAATACTACCTAATGAACAAATTTGCATGATTCTCAAAGCATTTGTACATGTCACCTTGCAATTACGTGTACCGTTTTTCATGCTAGACTATAATTTGAAAAGATGTTAGTTAAGACGATATATCTTGATAGGGCACGCATGATTTATTAAGAAAAATTGCCACTTCCAGATTTACAAAGTGAATTGGGATAAGTATTCTTCAGATTACTCTAAAAAAAATATGATCAAAATCATGATTTCATAAATTACTCTTCAGTACTGATGTGAAACCTCTCCTCCTTCCAGCTCCGCCCTGTGTCAATGGACGACTTCAAGATAGCTCTCCAGGTGGTCAAGTCCTCTGTATCGTCAAAAGATGTGAAGGACCATGTGAGCTTCAACCGAACCTTTGGAGGTGTTTGATGATGCATGTAGTAGTATTATCAAATATGTGCATTTTCTTCTATTGTTTTCTTATGTCCCCCCAGAATTTAACACTGTTAACACATATGTGAACGACTTTAATTTTTTCAGTGGTGGGAATCCTTGCCTTAGTACCTAATAATGTGTTGTGCAAAAACAAGGCATATCAATATCAACAATAAAAGTTACATTGATTTATTGAAGCAAGAATAGTTTTACAATCATTGACAAAGTAATAAACAAAGTAATAAAACATCACATTTCAGTTTACAGCTTGACTATTTTCTTCTCCTTTGACTCAAAACCACAAACAAAACAAAAAAATGTAAAGAGAGAGAGAGAGAAACAGGGTACTAAAGCGACAACAGTCCTAAGGATCTTCCTTCTCAATGAGGCCCAACACATCATTGTACACATTCTGCATCCTTCTTGATGCCCTTCGAAGGAATGTGCGCAAGCTGATGCTGTCTTCTTCGAGATCTGCGTTTAGGCCCTTGATGCGGTCGTCATTGCATATGGCCGAGAGCGTCCTATTTCTGCCAATGCGCCCCCCATGCCTCAAAGTACACAGGTCTTGTGTGTACCTATCCTCAAGACGAACAAAAGTACCTGCAACACACGATTTTGCAACAGTCATCAGAATGGAAAATTGTCGTCACCCTTAGGTGTACCAAAATCTAGGACAGAAAAGGACATAGGTTCAGGCTCTGCAAGTTCATATGCTACCCTTTGCACCCCTGAATAGAAAACTTGATAGCGAAGCCTGATAGCTGAATTGACATCTGTATAAAGGTGCTCCTACAATGACCTCACCAAACTCATCACTTTTGTTTTGAGTGTTTCATTGGTAGGGGGTTGTAAGCATGATACCGTCGGACAGTCACGATGTTCCAAACTTGTGAGCAGCCCAAGTTTCTTGGTACTAACACAAAAAGTGGCATCAGTGAAAAGAGACTTCTTCCTACGGCCTAAATAGCGCAGCATTCTCTTACTGATGAATATGAGACACTTTGAACCGTTGAGGGTGGATCCTGCAGCCCCAGAATAAATTGAATCATGGCCATCGAGTGTTCTTGTCAAGTAAGAATAGCGCGGATCCCGCAATGTTCTGTCCAGTTCACTGAGATTGCGAGGCAAGGGATGAGGAAGGGACTTCTCCCTTGCTCGTTGCATTGATGGTAGTAAGAGGTGGAAAGGAATGTTGGCTGCAGCTAGCCGTGGAATCCTGATGACAGAAATACAATATTTTAAAGTATTCTAAATAGAATATTTCGTTGCTTTAATCCTGAAACATGACAGGTACCCACCTCAACTTGTTCCTCTCTTCATCATATATTGTTCTAAATGATGCAGTGTCACCAAGTCGACACCGGTCAAGGACAGCTGTACGAAGTCTTCGCTCATGCAGAATGTTCCAATTCGGCTCATGATTGTGCCGCTGTGTCTACCTGAATTCTTCTCCTTGATTATTAACACTTGCTCTCCCCCTGCAGTTTTTTCGGTAGCCAAAGCACTCCAAACTTAACCTGCCTCCCGTCATTGTTCTATTATAATGATAACTGTACCCATCGGGGCCATGGACGAAATGAGTTCCCTTGCGAATACCATCTCCAATTGATATATCTGGAGGCATCACAGATAGGTTTCACTGGAACGACGATACAAACACATACGTTGAGGAGCCCAGTAGGAAAAGATATCACAGTAATCAACAACAACAATTTGCAGTTCAGTTTAAAGTCGCATTCGAAGGCAAAGCTCAGCGCGCTCTGTCTGGGCGTGGTGAGCACTATTGGAACTGCTCCATCGGCTGGGGACGACTAACCCCAACAAAATTTTCACTCACTTTATATTGCTTTGTCACTTTGAAACCACTGTCAAGTACCAATGTCTGAGTCACCATTATGGGAAAATGCCTTTCACTGAACCCAGTTTTTTTTACTCTATGCGTTTTCTGACGCTTCCAATCTGACGGGTGCATGGTGACGTCACAGCCGACGGTGCCTGGCCCATAAGAAAACTTTTCATTTTTGTAATATGAAAAATTAATCTGAATCTGAATATGTGGGTTGAAGGAGAACACAGGAAGGAGAACAAAAAGAAGAAGACAAACACTTGCAGCAGCAGACGGCAGTCGCTAGGAAATTCCTGTGTACTAGAAATTAATTTCTTCGTGCTTGTGGGTTTGCTATGACCTGAAGCCTGCAGAGTTTCACAATCTTTCCCAAGTAAGCATTTTATATTTTCAGTTTTCAATGTCTCTTATCTGTTTGTCATTCACACTAACATCGTTTAAGCCTTTGCTACGAAATGGGGGCTATATCAAGTTAAAGAAGTTCACAGTTCACAGATAGGGTCAGGGGTGAGGCGGGGAACGGGTGAGTTGTGCTGCGCACCTCACCCCTGGCCATATCTGTGAACTGTGAACTGTGAATTTCCTTAACTTGATATAGCCGGGATCCCTAACCTTCATTTCTTGATGGTATTTCCTTGGACGAGAGACAAGAGACGACCGGCGCGTGGGATAGAGTGTATGCGTGAAAGTTACATTGCTGTCGTCTGTTGATGTTTGTTTTCTTCTCTGTGATCAAGAATGTCACAATCATTCATTGTGATGTAGCTCGACGTCAGCGCGGATGGCGGCGGCGGAGTCCAGCGCGGGGTTCTTCACGTGGCGGCGGCGCGGTGCAGCTCGCAATCAGCGCGGATGGCGGCAGCGGAGTGCAGCACGGGGTTCTTCACGTGGCGGCGGTGCGGTGCAGCTCGCAGTCAGCGCGGATGGCGGCGGCGGAGTGCTCCACGGGGTTCTTCACGTGACGGCGGCGCTGTGCAGGTCGCAGTCAGCGCGGATGGCGACGGCGGAGTGCAGCACGGTGCTCTTCACGTCAGGGCGGCGCAGTGCAGCTCGCAGTCAGCGCGGATGGCGACGGTGGAGTGCAGCACGGTGCTCTTCACGTCAGGGCGGCGCAGTGCAGCTCGCAGTCAGCGCGGATGGCGACGGTGGAGTGCAGCACGGGGTTCTTCACGTCGGGGCGGCTCGGTGCAGCTCGCAGTCAGCGCGGATGGCGGCGGCGGAGTCCAGCGCGGGGTTCTTCACGTGGCGGCGGCCGCGGTGCAGCTCGCAATCAGCGCGGATGGCGGCAGCGGAGTGCAGCACGGGGTTCTTCACGTGGCGGCGGTGCGGTGAAGCTCGCAGTCAGCGCGGGGTACACCTAGGGGTGACGACAATTTTCCATTCTGGATGACTGTTGCAAAATCGTGTGTTGCAGGTACTTTTGTTCGTCTTGAGGATAGGTACACACAAGACCTGTGTACTTTGAGGCATGGGGGGCGCATTGGCAGAAATAGGACGCTCTCGGCCATATGCAATGACGACCGCATCAAGGGCCCAAACGCAGATCTCGAAGAAGACAGCATCAGCTTGCGCACATTCCTTCGAAGGGCATCAAGAAGGATGCAGAATGTGTGCAATGATGTGTTGAGCCTCATTGAGAAGGAAGATCCTTAGGACTGTTGTCGCTTTAGTACCCTGTTTCTCTCTCTCTCTCTTTACATTTTTTTGTTTTGTTTGTGGTTTTGAGTCAAAGGAGAAGAAAATAGTCAAGCTGTAAACTGAAATGTGATGTTTTATTACTTTGTTTATTACTTTGTCAATGATTGTAAAACTATTCTTGCTTCAATAAATCAATGTAACTTTTATTGTTGATATTGATATGCCTTGTTTTTGCACAACACATTATTAGGTACTAAGGCAAGGATTCCCACCACTGAAAAAATTAAAGTCGTTCACATATGTGTTAACAGTGTTAAATTCTGGGGGGACATAAGAAAACAATAGGAGAAAATGCACATATTTGATAATACTACTACATGCATCATCAAACACCTCCAAAGGTTCGGTTGAAGCTCACATGGTCCTTCACATCTTTTGACGATACAGAGGACTTGACCACCTGGAGAGCTATCTTGAAGTCGTCCATTGACACAGGGCGGAGCTGGAAGGAGGAGAGGTTTCACATCAGTACTGAAGAGTAATTTATGAAATCATGATTTTGATCATATTTTTTTAGAGTAATCTGAAGAATACTTATCCCAATTCACTTTGTAAATCTGGAAGTGGCAATTTTCTTAATAAATCATGCGTGCCCTATCAAGATATATCGTCTTAACTAACATCTTTTCAAATTATAGTCTAGCATGAAAAACGGTACACGTAATTGCAAGGTGACATGTACAAATGCTTTGAGAATCATGCAAATTTGTTCATTAGGTAGTATTGACTTTTCGTATGCAGCTTGCATCACCAAGCCACTGACGTATTTCCTCTACTCCTGCTTAAGGGTGCTACTACAACAACTCATCGACTCATCGTCAATCATTTTTCACATTGAATTTTGAGTACTTTTGAAAGAAAATTACCAAAGATCGAAAATAGTTGCTTCAGGTGTGGTAAGCCCATGCACTACAGGAAGATGTACAGAAGCAAAGAAACATCACTATGCGTCTATAAGTTGAACGGTATGGCAGGTAGCTGTAACAGCAGTTACTTCTAATTTGGCTTGTTTTAGTGATCACGCTGTTACAGCTACCTGCCATACTGTTTAACTTATAGACGCATAGTGATGTTTCTTTGCTTCTGTACATCTTCCTATAGTGCATGGGCTTACCATACTTTAAGCAACTATATTCGATCTTTGGTAATGTTCATTCATAAGTACTCAAAATTCAAAGTGAAAAATGATGAACGATGAGTCGATGACTTGGTTGTAGTAGCACCCTTAAGTAATTTAAATAACTTAATAACCTGACGCTTAACTGAATAAGATTTGATGGCAATATTATACTTACATCCATGACATCGATGTGTTGGATTGCACCTGGGGGAAGCGTCCTCACTGGTCCATTGATCGCATGTGTCACAAGGTTTTTGATGTCGGCCCCAGAATAGAATTCTGTCGCCTTGGCAACTTCATCAACTTGGCTCTCAGTCACATCATAGGTCACACCATCAAGGGCCTGGTAGATAATCTTTTTGCGAGCCTGTAAAGAATGAATGCAGGTTATTGTATATTATATAACTTGACCTAAATTTATTTTGAACTCACCTCAACGTCAGGCAATGGGACATAGAGCCGCTTCTGGAAGCGGCGCCTGACAGCCTCATCTATGTCAAATGGCCGGTTGGTGGCCCCAATGAACAGTAGCCTGTTCCGGCTCTCAATGATTTTGTCCTGAAAAAAGTACCAGCATAAATTTATTCAAGAAGCAGAAGAAGGCAATAACTCCTTTGTGGCAATTTTTCAGCAGAAACAAAAAACTGTTGGAAGGGAAAGCGAAAACTAAACGAATAAATGTTCTGATGAAGAGTTCAAAAAGTCAATGTTAAATTTTGAAATAAAAACATTTAAAGTGTAAGGCCAGTCAGCAGAGGGTTTCTATGACTTATCACTTTCCGTTTAAAATGGAAAACAGAATCAGATCGAGTTATATTTCCTAAATGAATTCGAATTTGGAGAGAAGTCAAATGGAACTATACTCTGCACAAAGAGTTTGCTACTCTGGTATATTTTTTGAACTTGTCTCTCTTTGCCAACCTGAGTTGAAAAAAAAGGGAGTTTAGGTTGAGTTGATTCTTTTGAAACTAAATTCATAAAAATACAAGGTTTGGCAATTTTGTCAACAGACTCATGTGGACTTTGATTAAATTAGTGCCATTTTCCGTTGAAATAAAGACTGTACAAGGGGTTAAGTTGAGATATATTCTTTTTCAAAGTGAATTCCTTCCTGACTGCTAAGTGAGTCACATAATTTGGTGCAATGGTGAAAACCATTCTTAAGACACAATAATAAAATAAAAACTCAATTTGGAGATAAGTCAAGGTATTCCCTTCTTCTGCTTCCTAAATCTAAATAAGGGTTGAATTTCATTCATTTAGTATTTGGTGGTATTTGGCACCGTTCCACTCACCATCTGTATCAGTTGCGCATGGACAAAAGGGCCTCCATTTCATCCAGAAATATAATGGCAGGCTGCAGTGCCCTGTACAGAAAATTCACGATTAACAAACAAAAAAGTTCAAGGTGTATCACGTAATCACATCAGCTAGTGACCCTACCAAGCTAAATCAAACAGCGATTTGACATTTTTTTCAGCATCGCCAACCCACTTAGACATTATGGTAGAGGCTGAGATAGGTATAAACATGCTGCCAGCCCATTCCGAGGCTATGACTTGAGCTGGAAGAGAAGGAAATCATAAAAATTGGGGTTGTTTGATATACCAAAACACCAGTATCCCCCAGACCAACACACATAAGAAATAGGAGCTCACCAATCATGGTTTTGCCTGTTCCTGGAGGGCCAAACAGCATGATTCCTTTAGGCGGCCTCCTTGGACCTTGGAAGATATCAGGCCTTTGGACGGGCCAGATGACGGACTCCTGGAGAACACAATGCAACATTAATAATAACTTTCAATTTTATGGAAAGTACATTGGGATGTGCTTAAACGTACCTCGACTAGCTGCTTCACTGTATCGAGTCCCACCACCTCGTCCCAGGTTTTGCGGGAGGGGGCATTATCAACCAGGGTATCAATGACATTGGCATTGTGTTTGTCTTGAGCCAAACCAGCCTCTATCAGTTTGTAGGTGATTTCTTCTCTTAAAATCTCCTTTTGACGAGCAGTCCTCTACATTGCAGTCAAGCAGGTTTCAAACATTAATACAAGGCGAGAAATGTATCGGAATCTTATTGCACACACAAAGGGACAAACATTACACTTACTGTTTCACCAGGGAAAACGGTCAGCTTGAAACCGGCCTGCAATTGTTTTTCAAATCAACAATTATTGTGTTTATGGGAAGTGTAACAAGAAAATAAAACCAAGGTTAACCAAGCCCTGTAGAGCAATTCCATCTCAAAGTAACCAAAGAGTCATGCAAGGCCTTAACAAAGAAAAAGTCAAGTGCATCTATTTGAAGGAAATAAGTGAACACACATTAAGCTCAGACTAAGATCAAATCAATGAATGCAAACAAATAATGTGGGCCGTTACAAAATTTTGACACATCAGTTTCTTGAAATTAACTTCACCCACAGTCACTACTTAAAAAAAAAAAGGAGTGGTTTGAGTGCCAATATTTCAAACTGATGCTTACCCTACTTAACTTCTGCGCTATGCTGCTTAAAAGTGTAGAATAGGTGTGCTTACCCAAAGGCCCACAAGACTTCATTATTACTTAAACTATAAATGCTGAGAACTAATGTTTTCTTTTCCAGGGAACTAATTTTGAAAAAAAAAATCCTTTACTGACTTAGGTGGAGCCGAAGGCTGAACATAAGATCTTTGGTCACGTTGAGACTTAATTGCATTGGAGCACTCACTTCCTTCTCCTTCTCCTGGAGCTGCAGTTTTGTGGCCTCCAACTCTGTTGTACAGAAACACAGATAATTAGATTTGTTGGACAAGCTGGCCATACACACACAAAACAGTACTCAAATGTTTACCTTTCTGCAGAGCACTTATTTGGTCTGTCTGCTCCTGGATGGTCATTTCTAATTTTTTCTTTTGAGACCGTACAGGTTTTGGTAAACTAAGAGGGCTGCGGGTATTTTTTTTTGCAGGAACAGCTTTTTTTGGCGATGAAATGTCATCATCATCATCGATAATGGTGAGGGATGAAGTTGCAGCTGTAGCTGCACTTGCTGCACTCGCAGACCTGGTCTGCACCGAACTTAGTTGAGTCTGCAAATGGAACGTCATAAAAACGAGTCCAAATAATTTCACATATGGCAAGAAGGATGTCTCGCTTGGACTTCATACCTTAAATTGGCTCAACGTAGTTTGTTTCTTGGGGACCGTGACTACTTTGGGTTTTGTTTGCTTCTTGGGTGGTTCGAAGTCACTATCCGGATCCTGCAAACAACAACAGAAATAGAAAAGACACTTAAATACAGTATTTCCTTTGATATAAATATAGAGCTACATGATGAGAATGACTACCCATGATGTTAAAATAGCATTCCATATTTTAAAAAATAATTTAACTTGATATTTTGTTTGAAACTTTTACCACAATAAAGCCAATAAGGGAAAGGTATGATGAGATAAAACATCATTTATTTCTCTCTCCCTCTCTCATTCTCTGCGTTCAGGTTCAGGGGTTATTTGAAATACTTTCTCAAGACCATAAGTGGCATGAAAAATAATATCACCCACTGTAAGAAGACACTGAACACATAGTATAAAATTTTCTCAACCTGTAGCAGTCAACATTTCACGTATAAAAGGGTCCTCCAAACAAATGTCTAGGTTTCTTGAAAGATACTCAGTAGGAAAGTGGTTTTGCCCATACAGAGTAAAAATTATTTTTCTACTGTAACGGTTTGGATCCCATACCCAAAGGAAGATATTCTTAAGACGTCACAAAATCAGGAGATTGTCACAAGGAGGCAAAGATAAAACTGAAGCAAGTATGACAGTACCAAATTTATACTGCCCCCCTCCCCTCCCAAAACCAAAAAAAAAAAAAAATTAATTTAAAGAACTTACAGAAAAGTTAGAATCATCATCAACGCCAAAGACAGGATCAATCAATGTGCTCGGCGAGCTCTCCCTGGCAAAATCAGCGATTGTAGACTTCTGGACACTAAAGACTGGCTCAAACATTGCACTTGGGTTCTCCTTAGCAGTACCATCGGTTGCAGCCTTCATCCTAGGAGCAAACGTACATAGCCCAATTAAGAGACATTTCTGAAAATGGGTAAGAAAATAAATTTCAATAAAAGGGGTCAAGGGTCGTGTGTCAAGACAGGTTTACTGCCTGCAGGGACTGAAGCCTTGGTAGAAGATGAGGACTCTGGGTCCAGAAATACCAAAGACGGAGAACGAGCCTTTACTGAAACTCCTGAAAAAAATAAAAAAATAAACTTTTGAAATAATTGCCTCAGAACGCAACTGTTTTAATCATTTCCATCCAGTGGAGGTCTCATAAATTTGGAAGTGAGCAAGATTCACACACTCTTAAAACCTTACGAAGTATTTTGAGCATACATATAACAAACAAAAATACTTTGTTATACGAAGGAATAGTTTGTAAATTACGAAGTATTTTCTTCGTAAGCTTATGTATGCTCAAAATACTTTGTTATACAAACTACTTTTCTTTGTAAGGCCCGAAATAGTTTGTAAGGTTTTCTCAGTGCAAGGAAATTCTGTTTTCATTAGTTCTATCTCGATCTCTCTCGCACATTACTGAAACCGCCACTGTTTTTAAAAGTGTAGAACCGTCGATCTCTTACCGCTTTGGGATGGGTGGCTTGATTCGCGAGTAAGAGACCAGGTCCGCTTCTGGCTTTGCCGCTCATCTTCATATGTGCGGGTGTGGCTGGTCCGATCGCGACTGCGTCGATCCCGGCTGCACCGATCTGGGCTTCGACGATCCCGGCTGCGCCGATCCCGGCTGCGCCGATCCCGGCTGCACCGATCCCGGCTGCGACGATCCCGGCTGCGCCGATCCCGGCTGCGACGATCCCGGCTGCGCCGATCCGGGCTTCGTCGATCGCGGCTGCGTCGACTTGGGCTCCGTCGATCCCGGCTGCGCCGATCCCGGCTGCGACGATCCCTGCTTCGAGACCTGCTGCGTCCTCGACCCATGACTACAACAACAAAAAAAAAAAAAAAAAATCTATTGAATTGCGGTCAACGCCAATGGATTGTCAGGATCGCCTATTGCGAGCCGCGCCGCACAGTGGGCCAGAAGACTAACGCAGGCGGCCGAAACTCCTGACGGGATGTGAGCTTCTGAGTCGCTCATTGGGACTCGAACCGAACGTGTGACTCCACCAATGGATTCCTCGTTCGCAGAGCAATCCATTGGTGAGGTCACACGTTCCGTTCGAGGCCCTTTTAGCGACTCTGGAGCAAAACACCCGTCCGGGATTTTCACCACCTGGCCCACTGTGCTACGCCGCCACCTCAAGGACCAGACCTGGGCAAGCGCCCAGCCCCAGCACCCTGGCAAGGTACTCAGAAGAGCAAATCACCGCTGTCTCTGTTACATTCTTACGGAACGCTATGTGCAGCAGACAGGGACGATACAACTTTTCCGAACCGCTTGCCTGGTGAGCGCCCCCCCCCCCCGAGTCTTTTACGCTGACGTCCTCCAGCCGAGGCTGCTACCCTGCAGACGGATTCCAAGATTCGTTTTGACCGCCCTATCTATCTCGCTCTTATACAAGACGCTCCAAGAGTGCGAGAGAGACAGAGCAACAAAAGCGACTTCATATAAATCTAGAGACCACAGAACGCTAGGCCTACCGTCCGTGTACAGTGGGCCGAAAGACCGGCGCAGGCGACTGAGACGCCTAATGAGCTCCAAAGTCGGTAAATGGGACTCGAACCAAAATTTAGGGTAAATAAGGAAGACTTCAATTTTAAAAAAGGTGCAGGTCAGGTTTTGAGCCTGTAAACTAAATCTTGCTTAATTAATTGGGTTTTTGGAACTAAAGCAGTTGTGGTTTGGGCTGAGAACCATTAGAATTGCAATCAGATACAGACTATTAATGACAGCATAGGACCTATTTTCATATAAAATTGGAAGCATTGTCAAGAATGATGCTCTTGAAAGAAGAAAATAAGTTATGTAGATGTATCTTCACTGGTTGGTCCATAATGCAGGTGCACCTCACCATATTCCAAACATTTTCACCAATTCCCATCAGATTTTTGTTGCATTGAAAGTGGAGTCACCTCATGACACAGAAAAAGAGGCTGTGTCATTTCAAGTCACCGTTAACAGGGCGCAACCTTTAGAATTTGCTAAAAATGAGTTCAAAACCTTAGTCTATGGTGAGCACCACCCCAATACAAACTGAAATACGAATTACTGGGGGAAACATTGGCAGAAAACGAACTTTTTAAGCAAAACTCCACAACTTAAAGAAGTTTAAACACTGGGCTTCCAAACAGAGGGCGTGAACATGCAATAGAAAGGAACGTTTTCCAAAAAGCAATACCTTCCATACAGAATTTGTTCGTTAAATTGATGTCATTTATTTTTCTTTTCTTTACAACAACCTCCATTCCCTTCTGAAGTCACCAAACAACCAAATTAGTACTAGCACCCTACCATTATCTCACCTCCCCCATTGCCCCTCCCCCTTTTGTCTTCCTGCTTCAGGCTGCGTACTTGAATGCAGGCAATTTGACCCAAAGTACACCCAATTAACACTTGAGCATAACGTGATCCCCCTGATAGTAGCTGGCAAAGTGGCGAAAAGTTTAATAATTACAATCGTAAAAGGCAGATGCTCTACTTACGGGTGGCATTAGACGCGCCTAAAGCAGACGCGTCATCACAAAGGAAGCTAAAGAAGTCTGGACCGTCGCGGGGCCCTAGCATGATCAGAAAAATTATGGTCCTTGTAGTAACGCGATTCCGGATAGCCCAATGAGTTTCAGTGATTATTTTTTACCCTAATCTAACGCAAATTAAACGCTGACGAGTGGCGCCTGAGATCAACCTAGCTTTTCAAAACCAAGTTGGGTTCGGGAGAGCTTTGGCCTGGTGACATAGGCAAGTTTTATAGCAGTGAGGCAAGTTTTATTGCAGTGACTTTGGGGACTAATTCAACACTAGCGGTGCACGGGAACGCTTATGTGACGAGCATTTTGAGTGCTTTTCCTTACCTGCAAATGGCACCGTACTCAGTTGAACAGGCACACACATTCAACCAGAAACAGTTGAAGATCAGCAGAGGCGCAGCGCGCGCTGTTCTGGTGGCGCCCTCTTCCATACTTTGACCGAACACCGACCAATGCCAGCGGTCCGAAGGGGGAAGGGAAGGGTCGTGCGCCACAGGGAATCCTAAAAGTAGCATCTTGATAGCCTGAAAAGTACCAGAAAGAGGGATAAAAAATCTGCTACGCTTGTTGAAAAAAAAAAAACCTATACGATATTCATAAGGGGCCTTTTGGCCACATAATAAATATCTTCCGGGTGCTTTGAAAATGCATCGTTCGAATATAGGGTAGAAACAGGAATTAAGCATTACGGGTTTCCCACATTAACAAAATACCAAACAAAATCACGAAAATACTACGACTAAAATACTTGGACCATACGAACAACAAACCAAAATTTTGACATGACTACTCAATTGAAACTACAGCATAAAACAGAAAAGTAAATTCAGTTGATGAAACCTGACTTAATATGACAATTTCCTTAACGACCCTGTTGGCAGCAGTGGCTGCGATTACTGATCTATTTCTTTGAAGAAGCTTTCTTGCATTTGAAACGGTCACCTAGCTCTACTTTCTGTACACCAAATTAATTATGATGGGCTGCAGCCATGGTAGACAAAAGTAATTTTTAGTTCAGGGTAAAATAATAGGCACCAGATGGCTTTCCCAAAAATGCATACACTATACAGAGCATCATACAATTTGCATTTGAGTATGCAAAAACCGACACATCAGTAACTGACAGAATATTTATACATGAGACAGCCTTAGTGTTCTGTGGTGTGGCAAATGGAGGAAAAGATTGGCTAACAAAGCAAGGCTTGTGCTCATAAGAGAGGCTCGAATTTGTCTCTTATCCAAAAGCAGATAATAGTTTATAAATTATCAGTGGTTTTGCCTGACGAGTCCTGTGTCCATTCAAAAAGCACAAAAGATACAGTGATAATAGTGGAGCTATGTGATTCATTTGTAATGTTATTCCATAGAAATTAAATATGATTGGGAAGCGCCATCCCAAAAAAACAAAACAAAAAAATGTTAAAATTAAAGATTGTGGGGACGCTAAGACCGGCCTCAGGATGAAATTGGTATGAGACAGAAAGAATGAAATGCTCATACTCCAACAAGAAATTACCCATATATCCCTGGTTACTTTCTCATTTGGGAATGAGACTGCAACGGCAATATGACTTGCATGGATTCAGATGTGACACAGTGAGAATGGACTTGAAACACAGAATAATATAAAAACTCAATCATCACTAACAATTTTTTTTTTTTCAAAAAACTAAATAGATAAAGTACACACACACAGGAGAAATAATCAGAGGTTATGAAAAAAAATAACAATTGCATTACTGAGGCATCGATAAGATACACAGAAATTTGACCACAGTACAATACAACATTTGTGGCCAGAACATACGATGAAAACAAAGTATGAGTCCCTTTTAAAAGCCTCACACATCCCCATGGATGGAAAAACCAATATGTATGCATGCATGTGCAACTATTAACGTGACGAACAAAGCAGATAGTTAAACGATACAATTTGGTCACTTAGCAACGAATGACTTTTACATTCCTTACAAACTCAATCATCATCTTGTTTTTATACAAACGAGTTTGTTAGATGAGTCACATGGTCTCCATTGCAGGGAAAGACAATATCTGATTAACCGCACCACACACTGAAAAGTGTATTTCATTGTCAAAGAAAAAAAATTTGATTCATAGTTCCTTAACACCAAAATCATACCAATTCATGTCATGACCATTCGAACAAAGCAATGGAAACGATACAACATGCAAGAAAGAGGTCTCTGAAGGTTCACAACAGTTGCCTGCATCTGCCACTTAGTGATTTTAAATGAGTAATTAACTTCAAGGAACATCATACTGAAAATCTGCTAAATAATTAGGCATTCTATTTATTATATAATTTTGGCACAATCCGTGAATCCTTCCCCATAAAAATACATTGAGTACAGGATGATATACATTTTTTAACGCAGGGTTAAATGAATGTTCAACTCAATAACATGCGTGAAAGGCAGCACAGACAGTTTGGCATTTATATGGATGGCAAAAACGTAATCAGTTTCGTGTGAGTCCTAAGGTCAGTTAAATTGAAAAAGGAAGCAAATATCTATAATCTATATGATTGAGGCAGGAGTTTCGTTTTTTGTTACTTCACATTAAGTGAACTTGTTAGCACAGGTGGGACCCCTATGTCCTAATACTTTCTGACTTATGAGAGTTAAGGTATAAATTTTAGTCATTTCTTCCAAATGCTCCACCCAAATACCTAAAAGGTTCCCATCCTTCAGCTACTAGATTTTTAACCTTAAATAAAATTCCAAGAAGGTGGTGTTGCCAGATTTTCAATTATCACTTTGGTTCTAGGACTCAGCAGAACAATTTGGGCAAAATGAGTTAACAAAATTTGCAACATTGTCAAATTTTATCAAAGTCTAGTGCCTTTTAAATTTTATTCTGGGCTGAATATTTTAAAATGTAGCAACACTCCCTTTTTTTCCAATTTTATTTAGGGTTAAACATCAAGAAGGTAAAGGATGGGAAGCTGTTGAGTTTTCGGGTTGAGAATTTGAGTGAAGCTATGAACATTCTTACGTAAACCATCAAGTCAGAAAGTATTGCGACTTGGGGGGCCCACCCACCTGTGCGAATAAGTTAGTTCATTCAATAGTAAGTAACAAATACACAATAAACAAAAAGCCTGCCACTAACAATGTAGAAAATCGAAGACACGCCTTACAATGACCTCAATGTAGAAGAACTGATAAACTTCGGCATCATGTTGAGGAGCTCCACGATGATGGGCAACATGAGGACACAGAGCGCCGAGATCTGTTGAGCGAGCCTCTGAAGGGGAAAAGACTTGGTTGCGGAAAACTCGTCACTTCGAAGCCGCGCCGCCATCCATGGACAGCAACACATGTCCGGCGTCGAACGCACCTCGCGGCTTCGAAGTGCTGCAGCTACACAGACACACACCCGCCGTCGCCAATGGAGCTCACCTGGTTGCGATAGAGTACAGTACAGAGTTCGAAGTCCAGGGCGTTGAGCGTAGACATCGTGTCGTTAGCCTGAGGAGGAGCTTGGCGTCCATGGGCCGGTTGTCCTAGACGACGCGGTGTCCTGCCCAGGCCCCTTTGGGATGTACAGACTGGACATGGCATGGTGATAGCGTCGGCCACGACTCCCCCGACGACGTCCCAAACAGCGAGTACAGACGGCTGGTCTGTCGCATTCCCGGTGGCACAGCAGCTTTGTTTCAGTATTTCCTTTCCCTGAAAAAATAAAATAAAAAATATTAGACTTCTTAATTTAAATCTAAAAATCAACTGTGACCTCTTGAGATTCATTGTAGTATTATTATTTTCGTCTTCTCAAGGGTCTTCTTGGGTATGCTGATACATTCATCAATAATAAGCTATAGTAGAGCTATTTCACATTGAAAAACAAATCCTCACCCAAAACAAATTGATAAGTTCCATGCCACAAAACCTTCAGTTCTAAGGATTGGAGATGCACAATAAAGAATTGTTACTGTGTAGAAAATAGAGCAATATTGATGAGGAGTGTACCCTCCATGTGGAATTAAAACGTACTGTTCAAATTGCTTTTGAGAACGTCAAAACATGCACATCAAGGAGAGATATTTGGTGAAAAGTGTCCAATTACAGATTGCAACGGTCAATAAACAAGTGAAAATCAAGTCAGCACAAATGAAAATAATGAGCGTGCAGAAAAGGTTGGAGGTAATAGGTTGCAACCAAATATTACCACTCTACTGAAGATAACTTTCTTCATGAAATTTCAACAAGTATGTAAAAGTGATTCATACACTAATTACGATAGCAGAAAAAATATTTAAAACGCAACATTAATTGGAGCCATCACACAGACCTAACAATACAAAATAATGAGGTGACTTTCATTGATGCATAAGTCACAATGTAGACCAGAAAAGAGGTACCAAAAACATACCTAGAATGAGATGACAACTAATAACACAGTACAGATGCTTCCAAAGTTATGAGAGAGTTAATTTTTCTCAGATGATGTGTTGACATGCAGAAAAGCGGCAGAAGGTGTGGCATCGTATGCACTGAAAACAGGACAGCATCCTGCACAAACAATCACCATTGGTTCCTGCAATAAAAATAATATACATCAAATGACCAGGACTTTTGCCAAAGCAATAAGCAGGTGTTACAGATCTATCCTGGGACAGATGAAGTGAGTTAAAACGTAATGTCTAATACCGCACGCCTTTCCAAAAATTCAGAAAAGTTGATATTGGGCTAAATTTCTTGAAAGATTATAAGTGATTGTCTATGATAATAGTAAAAAAATGATTCATTCAAAACTCCAGAAAAGAATGCTCTACATTTTCCATCGCTTCAGAAATGAGGCTGGATGCAGTGGTTGCACATTAAATACATTCAATTTTGGTGAGTAGAGCAAGAACTTACCAAAAATTCCTAATATAATATTAATAACGATGAAGAGCTCATGTTGCATTAGAGCTGAAGTCAATCAACACTTTAAGGATAGCAATGAGCATATATTCCTGCTTGCTAATTGTACGTCAACAGCATGTGGCAGTGGTTGGCAGTGATCCTAAACAAATAGAAAACAAAAAAGTATAACGACGTTGATTGGTGCATGCATATTTAATAGTAGATAAAAAACAAGCGGGGTACTTACTATGAATTGAAATAAAACACAAAGAGTAGAAGTAGAATTTAGAATCTGATTGATCAACTTTGTGGCCCATGACCTCCAATCTTCCTAAAATGTAACAAAATACAGAATCAGTTCAGGCAGTCATCAGAAGTTGCAACAAGAAACTTAGAAAGTTAATTACTCACCAAAAAATATTGTGACTTTGCAAGAATAGAGATGAACAATATAATTTCAACAAAGAAAATGGTTGAGTGATTCATGAATAAAGAAAGTGAGCAGCAGCAGTGGAGCAACCTGTCCCGGTACCTAGGAAAATGGGAATAGCAGCGTTACTAAACAGAACATTTCTTATCCAGTAATCGGCTCAGAGTTTTCTCTTTAAAGGACGCCAAAGGGGGACCAATGAGAGTCGCTTTATGGTGTCGTAATTTAATACAGAAAAGTATTGATCAGTTGAACGAATTAGTTGGTTTCACAACACAACAATAAGCAGCCGAAAAAGGGAAATGGGACGCTGTAACCAATACACTGGAATAACCAGGTACATAACCTATGAGCTCTCCGAAAATGTTAAACAATAAAACAGTATTTGGAGACGTAAAACGAGCCAAAATTGTTAAACAACAGAGGTACATGGCGCTACGTAAGCGGAGTGTAGGTGAATAGGACTATAGATGCCGTCAAATGAGCCGATAGATAAAAGTTGCAGAAAATACATACTGTTTCTTTGATTGGCTTCGCCTGATGTGCTGCGCAGAAAAAGCTGAACCAGCTGAATAGACGACAATATACTTTACACACACGGACAAGCGGACGGCAAGGCGCAATTTCTTGATTGGTGATGAGATGCAATATTTGACATAGCTACTGCCTTCACATTACGAGTTGAACAAAACAGCAGCCGATGTAAAGACTCAAAAATACCACACCAAACAAGAGAAATCAGTATGACAACTGTTTACGCACGAACTGCCGCTAATTTCTCATACTCATTATGATGCCTATGGCGCGAGAATTTAAAAACCATCATAGCTGGAGAGGCTTGAGTTCCGTATCACGTGGCTACAAACATCTGTAATGCACGTTTAAATTTTATTTTTCCCACATGTTGCCTCCAAGGGTCGAATGAACATTGAAAGTGAAGACGTATACGTTTAAAAAGCCTGCAGCTGATAAAGCACTGCTTTCGTACAGATCTCTCGCACCTAAACGGGGCGCCCCATGAGTGCGAGAGACACAGCGACGACAGTAGTGCCCGGAATCAGCCTGCTGTGGGGCGTGCGTCGAGAGAAGCGACACGGCGGCGAGGTGCGCGGTGACGCCCTCCTCGAGCACGGCATTCATGGCCTGGCCAGGCGTGCGTCTGGAGTGACGCCACGCAGCCGAGCGATCCAGAAGCGCGGTTTGAACTGTAGGTCTGTCTCTGTCGCACCCTTATGGAGAGCTCCGTGTGATGTCCGACCACGCCATCTTCCAGCACGGCCTTGGACGCCTAACGCCTGACCCGGCACATGTCTAGGGGGCCGCCACGCCGGCCTTTCGCATCAGTGAGGTGCTGGCCGACGCCGTCGTCTAGCACGGCCTTGGTCACCTGGCCGGGCGCGTGTTTCAAGTGCCACCGCGCCGGGCCTCTCTGGTCTGGGTCGTCCGGCGCGAAGTCGGGCTGCAGCAGCGTCCTCGGCGTGGCCCAGCGCCACGCGTCCTGGATCGCGGTGCAGTGGGCCAGGCGGTGCGCCAGCGTGTCCGGCGCGGCGCATTTCGGGCAGGTCCTCGCCTCGGAGCGGCCGATGCGGTGGAGGCGGTGGCGCGTCGCTGGCAGGTCGTGGACTGCCTTCCACCAGAAGTCCTCGACGTCCTCCGGGATGGCCTTGTGGCGGACGTTCGCCCAGAGACGCGCTGCCACTCCAAGCCGGGGGCCTTGGCGACGACCCTTGGCACCGGGGCGGGCGCCGCACTCACCAGCTCGGTGTAGATGCCGCGGATGGCGGCACGCGCGTCCACCTCAGGCTCCGCCGCGGCCGCCGTCGTCCTCGAGGCGTGGAAGGCCGTGAAGTGGGACGCTGCCAGCCACACCCGTTGCTGGAGCGCGCCGAGTGGGAGAGCTAAGAGCAGCACCTGGAGCCACTCGCCGGCGAAGCTGCCCGGCGCGTCGACTAGCACGCCCCGTGGCCCCGTAGTCCTCTATCACCTCCACGACGGCGGCCGCCTTGCCCGGGTCGCGGAGGACCAGGAAGGCGTCGTCCGCGTACGCCGAGACCCGCATGCAGCTGTTGGCCAGGGCCAACCCCTGCAGGCGCTCCTCCAGGACGAACAGCAGCGGCGCCAGCACGATGGAAAAGTACAGCATGGAGGCGGGGGAGCGCCCTGCCGCACCGACTGGCCGACAGCGAAGGACGCCGTCAGCTCGCCGTTGACCCGCAGCCGCGACGAGGCCCCCGCATACATCGACTTCAGCACATCGACGAACTACGCGCCCACTCCACGCCGTTCCAGCACCTCGAACAAAAAGTCGTGTCTCACTCTGTCGACGGCACTGGAAAAGTCGCGACTCGTCGCGAAGGTCACACAGCGCCCCGGCCTGCCGCCGCGCCGAACTTGGTTGGGGTGCAGCAGGCGGTCCTGGAAGGCGGCCAGCCTCGCCGTCATCAGCCTGTCCAGGGTCTTGACGTCCACGTCCAGCAGCGGCTGATCGGCCGGAGGTCCTTGGCGACGACGGGCCGGCGCTTCTTGGGGACGAGCGTGATGATGCCTCGCGTCATGGCCGGCGGCACCCAGCGGCGCTCCCACATGGCGTTCTGGACCTCGGCGATGGCCTCGCCGACGACGTCCCACGCTGCGACGTAGAACGCGCCTTGGAGGCCGTCCGCACCCGGGGCCTTGCGTCTCGGACACCTCTTGACGGCGGCGTGCACCTCGTCAGCACTGAACGGCCTGCACAGTATAGCTCGTTGTCGGCGTCGTCCAAGACCTTCGTGGCGGCGGCGAGGACGGGCGACTCAAGCCGCAGCCCGTCGGCCGGCGTCCTGAACTTCGGCCTCGCACAAAGTGAAGAACAGCTCGCACAAGTCCGCCGGGTCCGAGAGAACCCGGCCGTCGGCGTCCTGGATGTCTTTGATGTCCTGCTGCCGAGCGTGCCTGGCGGCGCGTCCCACGTGCACCGCGGACACCGGCTCGTCCGTCCCTGACGACGTCGTCCAGCGCGGCGCGCGCCTTGACGCCCTCCAGCACCACGGCGTGCACGAGCAGGATCTCGTCCTTGGTCGCCTTGATGAGCTCGGCTTGGCTCGCGGGGCGCGGCGACGCGGTCACCAGCTCCTGCAGCAGGTCATAGAGAAAGGCAAGCTTGCTTTTACAGTCTCTTCGCCACTCCCTGGTGAACTTGGCGGCGTGTCGGCGGATGGTGGGCTTGCCACCACTCGATGACGTCGGCGTCGCCCCGCGCCGCCTCGCACCGCGCCCACTCGTCCTGCAGGCTTGGCAGGTACGCAGGGTCCTTCAGGATTCTGCAGTCGAACCGCCACGCTGACGGCAGCCTCGGCGGCCGCGGTGCACCCTCTCCGTCGAACGACACGGGCACTGCACAAAGGTCACTAAACGCCACCGCCACGACGTCCACGGCGTGCACAGCGAGCTGCGGCGGCGCGTACACTCGGTCCAGCCTTGCCGACATGGCCGCGGTGGCGAACGTGTGGCCCGGCTGGGGGCAAGCACGGGGCCACACGTCCTACTCCAACACCAAGCACCAGCTGGGCAAGCTCGGGGGACTTCATGGTGCTGCGCGTCGTGTCTCTATCACTTAACACACAGTTGAAGTCACCGCCGAGCACAGCCCGCGGCCCCGCGGCCGCAAGCAGCTGAGCGACGTCCTCGGCGAAGAAGGCGGCCCTCTCCTGCCGCCGCCGGGACTCGGGACCCTGCCGGCGCTTACACGCAGGGCCAGCAGCCGCGTCACCTCCAAGCCGGCCTTTCGCATCAGTGAGGTGCTGGCCGACGCCGTCGTCTAGCACGGCCTTGGTCACCTGGCCGGGCGCGTGTTTCAAGTGCCACCGCTCCGGGCCTCTCCATCCCCAAGGTTCCCGACGGCGCTTTCCTTTCACAAGGCCTTTGTGACCTGGACTGCCGTGTGTCCCGAGTGCCGCCGCGATAATCACTCGAGCTTGCGGTGTGCCCGGGGTGACGGGGCATTTCTGGTTGCCTCTGAAACATGTGATTGTCGGTGGCCTCAGGAACCTGTCCGACGCCTTCCTTCGGGGCTGCGGGAAGACACCGCGCATCATCCGCCGCGTGGGTTATGCCCGCCGATGGGGTTCGCGATGACACCCTCCATGGAAATTGTGTTGGCCTGGACGGGCGTGTGCGTACAGACAGCCACCGCGCCGGCCCTCCCCGCCCGCGAGTTTCGCAATGGCGCCCTCCCCGCCAGCACCAAGGTGCCCGACGATGCCGTCCTCTGGCACGGCCTTCGTGACCTGGCCTGGGCGTGTGCTTACAAGCCGGGCCAGCACCTTGTCAGACGCCCGCCTCACGGGCTGCGGGGGAGGCAGCGTGCTGGGCTTCATCGCCCTGGTGGGCAGGCAACCAGAAGGCGTGTGTGCGATGGGCTGCCTACCCTGCCGGCGCACTTTAATTATGATGATTAGAAGAGTTGCGAAAACCACAGTCATCAATGCGTGATTGCATATCAACAATTCCGATGTGCTGCACGGTAAACCAGTTTCCTCGGATTTCGGGGCGTGAAACCTTGGCAATTTCAGAAATCGAAGACTAAGACCAAAGAAGCCCCAAGACTTAAAGGGATTGGATCGTATGGAGAGGGATCTCTATCTTTTTCTTGCTATGTAGACTCTGAACCGTGGTTTCAAGAATCGGAACCTGTGAAGGACTTATTTCTTCCATTAGCTGTTTATTTTGTGGTCGACATCAAGTGGGGCCCTTTAAATAAACTTCTTTTAGTGTTCCTGACCTGCGCTACTGTAGGAGTTAACATAGTAAGGGACGACTTGATTAGGAATCAGAAGCTAGTGGATTTTGTAAAAAAGATGAATGCCTACAAAGAATGAGGGTGTAACTCACCACTAGGGCTGTGATTAGCCAGCAAGCTCAAGGTAATGCACTCTAATGTTCAGGTTTATGAAGTTAAGTTGAGTGTTGAATTTTTGTTTTATTTCTGTTGACTAAACTGAAATGCTTGTGCAATCCTTTTACTTTTTATTTTACAAAAAAATGACTTAACTCAAATGCTTGTGAAATCCTTTTACTTTTTATTTTACAAAGAAATGACTTAATGGGTGATGAGTACAGTTTTATTTTGTTTATTGTACCAGGCATTTATTCTTTGTGACTTATCTTGTCATTACTGTAAGTTAGAAGGAGAACCTATCTTCGTTTCAATAAATGATAAATCCTGATAACATGTGCACTTCTTTTAAGACTACCTTTCTTTAGGTGGGAAAACATTGGGAAATTTGAAATCAAACAGTAACATTTCAAACTTACATTTTTATTAACATAAAGAATATACAATACCATTAATGTTATTTTGACTGGGTAAACAATGATTTTGCAAAAGAAAAACAAATCAATACAAAATTAAAGCTGCGTCAGACTAAGATAGAAGACGTGCATTTAACAAGAGCACGCAAAATATGAATTACGTGATGTTATACAAAACATGACATCCCAATGAAAGAAAAAAAAAAAACAGCAAATGTTTACTGCTATGGATTATATTGATGATAGTTTCCTTTCCCCGAGTCAAAATTGGTTAGGTTTAGAAGTTCGCCCTATGGACCTCCATAAAAATAATTCAAGAATGGAAGTGTCCAAATATCAAAGTATAAACATCAAACTAGAAAGAACTTGGAAATTACCTTTTTCAGCACTGATAGAACACTCGATAAAATAAGAAGTCTCAGCACTCCGTCCACCAGTAGTAACCCATCCTGCCTACATCTTTACAAGGAGAAGCCTCCATCTGCAACAAAACAAACGAAAACTTAACTTGACATGCACGAAATAGCCTGATTAAAAATTAATTTGCCTGAGCCTCAGAAGCATTAACTTGTGTGAACAAGAAAGCAATTGCAATGGAACTCAGTAAATAAACAAACAATCAACATTGGTATTGAGGCACAATAGAATGCCCCACAAGACGCAAAGAAAATTGTGACAAGAAGTGTACAGTAAGAATGCTGAATCCGAAAGCCTTGAATAATAAAAGAAACGCAAAAGAATGGAAACCAGTAAAGCGAACCTAACCAAAAGAGCGTCATTATTGATGTATAAGCATAACACATGATGCACATGTACTCACAAGAATGGTATGACGCAGAAGGACGCATTTCGCTATTAAACCATCTTTCAAAAATGACCTACATTACCGAAAATATAACTAATAACTTGATTAAATATCACACCAAGATCCCCAACGCCAACATGGTCTTGACATGGTAGCAGAACCGACACTGCAACAGACGACATCGATTTCTGCTCTGCTCTGCCTTCTGACAATCGAAAACGATCGACCTACTCGAAAAGCGAGAGTCGAGATCGAAAACCGGGGAGGGACCCCGATTTTGAGGGCGGGAACTCTCTTATCGTTTCAAAGCCACTCAAGCTGTTTTCGGTGCATCAGTTACAGGGGTGCCCCGAAAACCGAGGCGTCGCTCTCGAAATCCGAGGAAACTGGTTTACCGTGTGTCCGGATTAGCTTTCTCACTTTGCTATTCGATGCTCCATGTGAGCCAGTTTTCGCCTCGTCTTGACATCAAGCGCAGGAAATGCACCCATCTTCTGAGGATAGGTGACTTACGACATTTTGATTTCTCATACACAGTGAGTCCCGGCGTGTATGAGAAACCTCTCATCCACGATGGCTCGACATGGGGAAGGGGGGGCCGAAGGGCGAACCCTGATTTTGCAGGGGTCGGTCAAAACTGGGGTCGGTCAAGTGTGGGGTCGGTCAAATGTGGGGTCGGTGTTTTAAAAACCGCAAGATTTGGTGTATGCCGGGGTCGGTGTTAAAAGATCGAAATTGATGGGGTCGGTCGGAGAAGAGGTCGGTGTGAAAAAACAAGCATAAGGGGGTGTCCGCAGGGTCGGTGAAAAGTGGTCGAAACTGACGGGGTCAGTAATAAAACAAATGGGGTCGGTCAGAATTGGGGTCGGTGTACCGATAGACACCCCCGGGAACGCCGTGGTCGGACGTCTGCTTATGGCACGTGTATTGCCTGGTGGGCACAGGCACTTCTGGTAAATGCAATGCAGGCGTCACTGTCTTTGGTGGAATGTGCCGAATTCCTCCCCCACACTCCCTTCTTTTCCCCCACCTACCTCAACCACTAACTTATGTGCTTTTGCTTACAGTTCTAAAAGTCTTGTCTCTGCTGACAAGGCGCAGAAACCACTGGCAGAGTTGAAGCGCTCCGGTGTCGTTGACATTGTGACCTCCCAACACTCCATTCCACTTCCATCAAAAAAGTTCGTGTTCAAAGGACCCAAGGCCACATCGGGAAGTGAAACCACGTCTCCCATAAGCAGGCCCATTGAAGACACTGTAAGTCTTGCCTCCCTCATGAGACATATTGCGGGTCAATTACTTTTACCGTAAATTGGAAAATATATCATTTCCGAGTAGCTTGCTTAAAATTTCAGACCCACTGTTGGTGATTTATACTCCCATTATTTTCTGACTTGTCAAAGTTTACGTTGAAATTTTGTCACTTGCCTCAAAGTCTCCACTTGGCAAACTCAACAGTGTACTCAGTACACTCTGTTCAGCGTGTACTCACAAGCACACTCCAACAAGAGTGTGCTCAGATAAGCACACTCCCAAGAAAGTGTACTCAGATGAGCACACTCCAATGCGAGTAATAATATAATAATTATTTTCCAGTTAAAATTCTTACAGAAATATATCGAAAAGCTTATGCTATCCTTTTTTTCATATCCAGGAGCCATGAGCAGAAGGCTGGAAACTGTTAGGGGTATTGGTGATGGGGCCTTTGGGGTAGGGGAAGATGACTAAATTTTGTTACTTAAACATATACATTTCAAGGACTGAAGGCAGTTGGCATCCCAGTCTGGGGGTTTAAGTTCATTGTATGCAGTACGCAATTCAAAGTGAAAGTATCCAACTGATATCACAAAAAAATTGAAAAAAGGATTTTCAGTTTCTAGTGACCTTTATCAGAAGTTAATGCAACATGAACACCCTTATATTTGAATTTCAGGCAGACCCATGGACAAGTCGCAGAGAAACGGAGGAATCCAGCAGCCAGCCAAGGTCCCCTAGCACTTTGAGGAGCCCGCTCAATATACTTGATAATGATTATGTGAGTGTTTTTTTATTTCTTGTTTATGTAGCCATACCGAGCTACATAACAATCAACCCACCCATTCAGCTATTGGGCTTTTAAACCAGCCACACCACAACTTAAGCTTTATTGTGTGCATTATCTCATGTCTGATAGTACTGTTTGTTTCCTTTCATTGAAGTCACTCGATGATGACAGCGACTCTGACCTCTTTTTCAATAACACCAATCGTAAGGTTCCAACTTCCAGCTATTTGGATTTCAAGGTATGTTGAATTCATGTTGTTCTATTTTGCAATTTGTGAAATTGACCAAACTCATAGTTTTCTTGTTATTTTTAGGCCAACTTGAAGAAAAAAG
The DNA here is from genome assembly GCA_030522485.1 of Stenchaetothrips biformis. Classification (NCBI taxonomy): domain Eukaryota; kingdom Metazoa; phylum Arthropoda; class Insecta; order Thysanoptera; family Thripidae; genus Stenchaetothrips; species Stenchaetothrips biformis. The sequence goes on along the minus strand of CM060093.1, from coordinate 392,701 downwards.
AAGACATTGTCGAGATCTCAGATGATGAAACTTCCAGTCCAGTCAAGCGTCTTACCCCCTCGAAATCTACAACAACAGTGAAAGCATCTGTAGAGGTTATTCCTAAACCAACAAAAGTGACAAAGCTGAGCCCTCTCAGTCTGGCTGGAAGGGCGGCCATGAGGAAGCCAGTTAAAATGAAGAAGCAAGAGCTGGAGATTGAATACGCCAAGCAGGCAGAGCAGATTGAGGAGCTCAAGAAGCGTAGGCTTAAACATTTTTGCTTTGAATTTATTCTATGACATTACAACTTTCAACTCAAAATTAAAATGTTTCTCTGTCATTCCACAGAAATTGCTGAGTTAACTAGCGCTAATGCGGCCGTTCAGTCCCCAGTATCTTCAGTAAGTGCATCCTATAGTTTTTCCTGTTATGAAAATGTTATGAAAATTTGAATTTTAGAGCTGCTTTAAATTGTGACATAATAAGTGTGCACTGTGCTAGCAAAGTAATTCATCCCTTGACCTATTAATGCGCCATTCCACATTTCCTGTCATATCAGTGTGTCTAAAGTATACCATCACCATACTAAGATAAGGCACAACTACTTTTAATGATTATGCATCCATTATAATGTACGTTTTTCACTCAATTTCAGAATGTTGTCTCCTTCCAACTGGGCAGGAAGGTAATTTTTGTACATGGCTGTGCTGTGGGTCCGAATCCAATTGAACCTTGTCAATGCCTATGTTTTAATTACAGTTGACTGACCGCCAAAAGGAAATCAGGAGGGAGGAAGTGATCAGGAAACTCATGGAAGATAACGTCAATACAGATGCTAGCCACATTAAAGATTTTCTCGATAACATCACCTTGGATAAAGTTGTTTCCTGGGACGACGTTGTAGGTTTGGAAAGTGTGAAAGGTCTCATCCAGGTAACTAGTCCATCAATTCTTTTTCACTATTATACATTTATGGCCAGGATGGACTTTGGATTCCAATTTAAATCTTGTATAACATAAATCCAATAAAATTATTATTTTTTATTATTTAAAGGAATCAGTACTATGGCCAGTCTTAAGGTCTGACATTTTTAGAGGAATTAGGAGCCCTCCAAAGGGCATTATGCTCTTTGGGCCACCTGGAACTGGAAAGACCTTGATAGGTATTAACTACTTTACTACATGACATTCATTCCTACAGCAACTGTGGGTTCATGTTGTATCCATACCAAGCTCTTTTGTTGATTCTGCTTCAAATTCACAATTTTTCAGCCAAGTCCATTGCTTCTGAGTGGGGTGGGGGAGCTGTCTTCCTCCCCATCTCTGCATCCACCATCACATCGAAGTGGGTCGGAGATGGTGAAAAAAATGTTAAGGGCCTGTTCCAAGTAGCCAAGTAAGCTTCACGTGCCAACATAGAATTTTGCAATTACTGAAACCCTTTGCGCTATAGTATTTTTATGGTTGGTATCTGTGCTTTCTACATTACAGGGCTGCTCAGCCAAGCATTGTGTTTTTGGATGAAATGGAGAGTTTACTGAGCGTCCTTCCATCTTCTTCAAGTGACTCCTCATCAAAGATCAAAAGTGAATTTTTAATTCAAATGGTGTGTGTGAGGGGGTAACATATATTCAGGGTAATTATTTCAACCTTTTGATTTTTGCATATTGATAGATTCATTTCATTTTCAGAATTTACTTTTTGACATGCCGGACTGCCGAATTCTATTCATAGGGGGCCCTATGATATAGATGAGGCTGTTAGGCGGAGACTGGAAAAAAGGCTATATATTCGTCTGCCTGACAAAGATGTAAGTGTCTTGAAAGCACAACAATTTTAAAGGGGTGTAAGGTGTTGGTGAAGTCAAGGAAGTGTCTATTCAATTTTTGTAGAATATTTGTTTGTTTTAGGAGTCCCATTTTATGGATCATGAACTCCCTGTAGCTTCAGCTTTCTAGCATATAATACTGATATATAGCATAAGGTATAATACCCCCAATTTTTTATTTTTTTTAGGAACGTAAGCAAATGATCATGAAGCTGTTAGGGGATCTGCCGCACACCTTGAGCGACTTGCAGCTGAGCGAGATTGCCAGGGAAACAGAGTACTTCTCTGGAGCTGATATCAAGAACCTCGTGACCCACGCAAGTGGAGGTCCCTTCCGAGGCATGGACCGCGAGGCCATCCTCAGTGTGGACAGCTCAGCTGTAAGTATATAATCCAGTGGCAGCAATACTCTTTTGTGAACAGAAGTGCCTCACGGCATACTTTTGGTTTTGGATGTAGTTTGACAAATCATCAATGACCTCCCTTCCTTCTTGTGTATTTGAAAAAGCATAAGAAATAGTTTTTGCTACAATTTGCATTTTTTGTAACAACTTTCAACTTAAGTTATGCTGACATGTTATTACTTTCATGTATAAGGTGTATATTTTCCATGCACAAAAATAACAAATTTCTTTAACTTTGCAGGTGCCCCCAGTGACTTTGGACCATTTCAAAGATGCCCTAACCACAGTAAAGCCTTCCGTCTCTCACAGAGACGTGAAGGAGCATAACAAATTCAATAACGAATTTGGCCTCGGAAGTACTAAGAAGTAATTAGTTTCCTTTAAAAGAATGTCTCAATGTGTTGCAGGATCATTGTGAAGATTTTTATCATGTAATTTCAATTAAACTTGTATGTTTGTACAGTAAGTTTTTATAAATGTTTCCATTGCAAGTTTCTTTCTTTTCTAAGACATCAAGATTGTGATTGTTATGTTATTACCATTGTATGTTTGTACAATAAGTTTTTATAAATGTTTCCATTGCAAGTTTCTTTCTTTTCGAAGACATCAAGATTGTGATTGTTATGTAATTACCATTGTATGTTTGTACAGTAATTAGGTATAAATGTTTCCACTGTACACTTCTTGCTTTTCTGAGACATCAGGATTATAATTGTTTGTACCAATAATGAAGCTGAGCCTCGTAATCTTATCTTCATTTGCCTACTCCACACCTGTGCGCAGCCTTAATTGAAAGTAGGTTTCAGAGTGGCATGTACTGCTCAGGCCTGAAGGAAAATGTAAAAAGGTATTGGTGACAATATTTTTGGAACGGGATTACGTTATGGATGACTGCCATCTCCACCTTTGTCCCTGCAGACTGTGCTCTGTCCGATTGAAGCAAATTTAGCGACAAACCAAACTCAATCAAGAATCGCTTGAGTGTTCCAAGTGAAGGGACAGGTTGTTCCAAATACACTGCCGTTCAAAATTAGCGGCCCCTTTTTTGCCCACGGCGCTGTTTCTATGTTTTTCGAGGTAGGATGCTGAAATTTGGCAGGTAGGTGCCTCCGTTGCTCTTCTTGAGCCCTATTAAGTGTGCAGTCCGTGCGTCCCCTCAACGGCCTGTGCAACCCCTTCATTGCTTAAGGGTGCAAAAACTGAGAGAAACGTGGCGAAATTTTTGACTTTTAATGATCGGAAACGTGCAATGTGTCGTGTGCCGACTCAAATGAGTCTCCCCTTCACAACCGTGCAAGCGGAATCGCAATCGGACAAACCCACCCTGTCCACAGTCACCCCCACCCCTCGAGGGGGTTGTTTTCAAAAATGTTTCAAACCGGCAGCAAACGATTCAGTGGCCTCTCCTGTGCACGGCGCAAGTTTTGTTTTTCGATTCCGACCACCCGGGGCTGTACCAAACCCCTCGGAGGGACCCACCCCTTTTTGAATTTGTGTCGTTTGAGTCCCAAAGAGGTTGAATTTTGGCGCTAGTTTTCATTGGGACTCACCTTGGGTGGGCACTAACACATCCCGTCAAAAAATCAGGTGCCGGAAATTTGCATCCACCGTTGTAGGGGTGGCCACCCCCTATCGCCATCTGCTCGCCCGGGAGGGGAAGGAAAGGCGCTCAAGGGTTGTCTCGGTCGAAAAGACACGGCTGAACCATTCCTGAAATTTTGGAGTCGATCCGGTGCATCGTTCACCCCCCAGGACGACAAAACTGTCGAAACCAGCGAAAAACAGCCCCTAAGTTCATCCCTCGTCAACGCCGAACTCAGGTGGGGTAGCGGCCAAACTCCAAGTGTCCCATCTCGGCACATCCCTTCCCTGCAAGCCCTTAACTTTCAGACTGCTGCGGCAACGCCCGCGCCCATGCGAACGACGCAAAGGCAGTGATGCATTCGGGCCTCTCGCCTTGACATCGCCTCGCGCCGGCGAGTCAGGCAACCCATCACACAGGCCGCGCAGGTGTGCCAACAACCTGGAGTCGTGCTCGCGCGCCAGGTCGGTGTTTATTCAACGCAGGCAGTCCAGCAGCTCCGGGCAGATGACGCCTGCGCTCCGCATGCATTTTTGCGGTGCAGCTAGACTGCCCTCGTTGAAAAAACACCGACCTGGTGCGTGCGCACGACTCCAGTGCCTTGGCGCACCTGCGCGGCCTGTGTGATGGGTTGCCTGACTCGCCGGCGCAAGGCGATGTCAAGGCGAGAGGCCCGAATGCATCACTGCCTTTGCGTCGTTCGCATGGGCGCGGGCGTTGCCGCAGCAGTCTGAAAGTTAAGGGGCTTGCAGGGAAGGGATATGCCGAGATGGGACACTTGGAGTTTGGCCGCTACCCCACCTGAGTTCGGCGTTGACGAGGGATGAACTTAGGGGCTGTTTTCGCTGGTTTCGACAGTTTTGTCGTCCTGGGGGGTGAACGATGCACCGGATCGACTCCAAAATTTCAGGAATGGTTCAGCCGTGTCTTTTCGACCGAGACAACCCTTGAGCGCCTTTCCTTCCCCTCCGGGCGAGCAGATGGCGATAGGGGGTGGCCACCCCTACAACGGTGGATGCAAATTTCGGCACCTAATTTTTTGACGGGGGATGTGTTAGTGCCCACCCAAGGTGAGTCCCAATGAAAACTAGCGCCAAAATTCAACCTCTTTGGGACTCAAACGACACAAATTCAAAAAGGGGTGGGTCCTCCGAGGGGTTGGTACAGCCCGAGGTGGTCGGAATCGAAAAACAAAACTTGCGCCGTGTACAGGAGAGGCCACTGAATCGTTTGCTGCCGTTTTAAACATTTTTGAAAACAACCCCCTCGAGGGGGTGGGGGTGGACTGTGGACAGGGGTGGGTTTGTCCGATTGCGATTCCGCTTGCACGGTTGTGAAGGGAAGACTCTTTGAGTCGGTACACGACACATTTTCACGTTTCCGATCATTAAAAGTCAAAAATTTCGCCACGTTTCTCTCAGTTTTTACCCTTAAGCAATGAAGGGGTTGCACAGGCCGTTGAGGGGGACGCACGGACTGCACACTTAATAGGGCTCAAGAAGAGCAACGGAGGCACCTACCTGCCAAATTTCAGCATCCTACCTCGAAAAAACATAGAAACAGCGCCGTGGGCAAAAAAGGGGCCGCTAATTTTGAACGGCAGTGTAGTTACTTTCCCTGATGACAAATTTGTCACCACCATGGCCACATAATTAACAATAAATTATGACAAGACAAGAAATTGAATAGGAACAATTTGTAATATACCAAATACTGTAAGATGGGTACATCATTTTGGGGTGGGGGGAAGGATTACATACACTATAAGTAAAACATGTGCACATCTTCAAAAAGACTGGCCTTCCCACTTCAGAGCTGCCCGATGACGCCATCCTTGATCACGGCTGTTGTGGCGTGTGCCATCGCGCCGGCCATCGCCGACGGTAAGATCCCCGGTGGCGCCGCCCTTGGACACGACCTCTGGACGGTCTTGTGTCTACAGAGGGGCTCTGCGGCAGGCGTGTCCCACCGCCAAAGGTTCGCGATGGCGCTCTCCTTGGACATGGCCTAGGGCGTGGCTGTGCGCGTGTCCAAGTGCCACTACTCCGGCCTACGGCCATCCCGCCCGCGAGGTTTCACGATGATGCCGTCCCCGGACACCGCCGTTGGTGGCCCGGTCGAGGGTGTGCCAGACGATCGTTCCGTCGCTCTGTCTCTGTCGCACTCATGGGCGTTCCTCGGCCACTCAATGAGGGTGCAACAGAGACAGAGCGATGAACCGCTTCCTTCATCAGGGCCTCGGTGCCGTGTCCGTCCTCGGACCACGGCTTTGGTGGCCTGGACACGGGAGTGTGCCTTGAGAGCCGCCACCTTGGTCATCCTCACCCGCGAGGTGCACGATGACGCTGTCCTTGGACACGGCCGTGGTGGTCTGGACGGGTGTGTGTCTAGAAGGAGCCACCACACCGGCCATCCGCACACGCAAGGTGCGCGATGACGCCGTCCCTAGACACGTCCGTCGTGGTCTGGAGGAGCGTGTGTCTTTAGAAAGCCGCCCGCGAAGTTAGCGATGACGCCGTCCTTGGCCCGACACGGCCGTGTTGGGCTGGATGGGCGAGAGAGCCACCGCGCTGGTTATCCCTACCACCGAGGTGGCAGCCAGAACATGCGGGTGTCCAGAGTACCGCCGCGTCGGCCTTCCCCACCAACCAGCAAGGTGCCTGACGAGGCCATCCTTTCGCATTGGCTTTGGTGGCGTTGATCGGCATTTGTCCGGAGTGCCAACGCGCCGCGTCGGCGGGGTGCCGTCGTCGTCCGGCACGTCACCTGGTGTCAACGCCTGCCGCGCGATTCAGATGAGGCATTTCGTCGCTCTGTCTCTGTCGCAACTCAATAAGGGTGCGAGGGAGACAGAGCGACAAACCGCTTTCCCGAATCGCGTAATGCTGTCTTAATGCAGGGCCTTGGTGGCCTGGATGGGCGTGTGCCCAGAGAGAGCCGCCACGCGGGTCATCCCCACCCCTGAGGTTCGCGATGACGCTCTCCTTAGACACGGCCTTGGCGGCCAAGGCATGTGGCTGTCCGGATTACCGACGCGTCGGCCTCCTCCGACAGCAAGGTGCCCGACGACGCATTCCTTTTGCACGACGTGGATTGGCGTGCATCCGCGGTGTCACCGCGGCCGTCCCTTCCTCCCCGTCAGCGAGGTTCCCGACGACGTCATCCTTAAAACACGGCCTCGTTGGCCTTGACGGGCGTTCGACTTGAGAGAGCTACTGCATTGGTCATCCCTAGCGCTGAGGTGCCGATGACGCCCTTCTTGAACACGGCCGTGGAGTCACTTGGCCGGGCACGTGTCGGAGTGCCGCCACGCAGGCCGTCGCGGCCGGACATGATTCTAACGACGTCGTCCTCTAGCACGACCTTGGTGGCGCAGATGTCCGTGCGAACGGAGAGTCTCCGCCCCCGCCAAGCACGACTGCGCGTTGACGGCCTCCCTGGACACGGCCTTGGCGGGCACGGGGTGGAGGAGCCGGAGTACCGCCGCGTCGGCCTTCTCCGCATGCAAGGAGCACGATGACGCCCTCCCTGGACACGGCCTTGATGGTGTGAATTGCCGTGTCTCAGGATTGCCGCCGTGCCGGCCATTCCCGCCGTCGCGGGGTTCACGACGACGCCCTCCTTGGACACGGCCTTGATGGTATGGACGGGCGTGTCCATGGAAGCCGCCGAGCCTCCGGTGTAGGACTCTCGCTCAGACGCCTGGCCGATGCCGTCCTTCGGGGCTCAGGGGTTGCCGCAGTGCCTCAGGGCGATTTTTTTTAAATCACCGCCGGGTGGGTAGGCAACCACAAAGGGCGTGAGTGCGGTGGGCTGCCTACCCTTCCGGCGCTTTACAAAACATGCTGGCATCACCGAATATTTGCATACCAAGTTAATGAACAGCTGATTGTGCTTTTCGGAATGCCTATTTAACATAGCTATTCGACGCGCTGTGTTCTCATTGACATGAGAATCAATTTTCGCTCCGTTCGAACTTGAAACGGATGAGATACACCACTCTCATATTCGCAGGTGATTTACGCAACCTTTATTTTTCATACGCGGAGCGTCCCAGCATGTATGAGAATCTCTCATCCACTACGACCTTGTCATGGGGGGGGGTCCCGATGAACACTCCCCGAAAATGATATTTTTTTAAGGGGTCGGTCAAATTTGAGGTCGGTGAAATGAGAAGTCGGTGTAATAAAAACGGCAAAATTTCGAGTTTGGCGGGGTCGGTCAAAAAATAGATTTTTCTGTGAGGTGGGAGAAAAAAAAATCGGGGTCGGTTCAAAACAGGGGTCGGTGTACTGATATACCCGCCTCTTCTAAACGATATAAATATGCTTTGTCTTTTCTGTGTTCTGACTGTGTAAATTTTCACAGGATTCTTCATCTGACTTTGAAACCAAGAAAAAACACAAAGGAAATCAAAAAAAGATGGTCAAAAAGGTGGAGCGTAGGCAAGCAAAGGTCACAGGCAAAAAGCAGGTGAGCAAAATGGTGAAGATGGTCCTTTCAAATAGTTCCTTCTGTTCCTTAATAATGATTTTTGTTTAACCTAGGCTCTTTCTGATTCGGAAGATGATGATTTTGAAAAAGAAGCAAGAAAAGGATCAAAACTGGCACTGAAGAAGGGAAATGGTAGGAAGGCTGTAGTAGCAAGCAGTGATGAAGAATTACCAGCAAAGAAATCTAAAGCCAAGAAGCCGCCTGTGAAATTCAGTAAGATAATCATAAACCTATGATTATTTAAATCTTTTTTATTGTGTAATTTATGGCATCACTTGTCAACTTATCAGCAGCAAGGGCCCAAGCTGCTCGTAGAGAGGTACCTGCACCAATGCCAGTAGTGGTGCCAGTGCCAGAGGTACCTGTTAGTTTGCACCGGTAGAGGTACCTGCTGCCGGAACAGCCTGTTGTGGATATAATTGAAAAAAGTGACGGTGAGGGCCCTGCAGCTGATGAGGTGAATGCATGTTCCATTACATTAATTATCTTGATTCCGTCTTCTGACCAAAAGTTTTTCACTGACTTCAGTAATTCTTATTCACTTCCAGCTATGCCTGAACGAGGAAGAGGACGAAAATGAGGAATGTGGCAACAGGTGCCGATTTTACGTGTTTGATGATACTTTACAAGAAGGTAAGTTGGTTATTTTTGTTTAAGTTAAAAATTAGTGTTCATGAATTGATGAAATTTTTGTTTTAGACCTCTGTTGTGTCTGCTACGAGACACACAAACATGAGGAAGGATATGTCGGAATTGTGCACCCATGCCACTGTGTAAGATTTTGTGCAGTGTGTGCGTGGGCCGTATATCATGGTGATGGGCTTTGCCCTAGGTGCAGGAAGCCCATAAAACAATGTGGACATCTCAGCTCTTCACTGTGGATCTTCTGCACTGGCTATGCTTCATTCTTAGACCCTTAAAATGTGCACCGTAGTACTCCCTGCATTTTTCTTCTGTAACGTACCCCATGGAAACAACCACGTGGATGCGACATAGATAGGACGTGGACTTTCACGTAGAATCGATGTGGATAATCGACTCGACATCGAGTCAAAACGTCCCCGTCAAACTAGGTGGATGGAACGTGGATCCGGCACCGCGTGCACTCAACCTCCCATCATCGGAATGTTGTTTTTGCATGAAAGGAAAAATTTGACATCAAATGAGCAAAAATAGAGGCCGAGCCTGCATTTTGAGTTACTCATAGTACTGTACATGTGGTAATCCCGGCGAAATTGGTCAGATACGAGGCCGTACCTCGGAGTCGAACACGGGACTCCGGATTACTGCACCGCAACTCTACCAAACTGTGCCACGGGTGCGCTCTGCACGACGAGCCCTAGGCTGTGGACGACACCAAGCCTCTCTGCGTAGCCTCGGTTGGGCAGCGAAGGCGCTCCTTCAGGGGACGCCAGTCACGACTTGCGTGATGAGGATCTTCCAAATTTTTTATTTACGTCCTTATTGGTATAGCGTCCAATGTTGATAATTTTTTAAGGGGTAGGCTCAGAAGATCCACATAGTATCTACCAAGATCTTGTATCTACAAGTCGGAGACACCGTTTGCCACATAGTTTCTCTGTCGATGAGAGGTTGACACCAGAAGTCGCCTGTTCCACGTTCTGTCGCGGTTGATACCTAGTATTTCAAGCATGACACACACACCACCTTTTATCAGCGTGAATTTTACGTGGACTGAGCTCACTTTATGCTCAACCTAGTATCAACGTTGAATTTAAGGTGATTTAACCATCGATCAAGAATCGAGGTTCCGGGGAGGTGGATTTAAGGTGGACAAAATCCATCCCCCTAATCCACCTATCTTACGTTGATGCGACGTGGATGCGACGAGGTTGTTCCCATGGGGTATTGGAATGCACAATACCTCATTTTTATCAATGGGTGAAAATCTTGAAGCCCTTCTTACTTAATCTTACCTCAGTTTTATCAAAGGGTTGAAAATCTTGAAGCCCTTCTTACTTAATTTTACCTCAGTTTTATCAAAGGGTTAAAAATCTTCAAGCCCTTCTTTCTTAATTTTTAAAGGACGTTTTCCCCTCTTTTTCTATTATCTTTCACAACTGCATTTGCATAAATGTATGTGCAAAGACATACAATTTAATGGTATTTTCATTTATTCCATTTCCATGTTTTCTATCTTTAGTTCTACTTCATTGTATGTTCTCAATAATCGTAGGTATGTGTTTTTGAATATACCTTAAAACACAGGTTTCCAAAACTTGAAGCCTTAATTTTTGTTTGTGTGTTAGGACTACCACAATTGCATGAATAAGTATGCATGTGGTTTTGTTACTGCCTCTCTTGTGTCAAAGAGTCCAATGTAACTCAAAGTCACGTTGCCACACAGCGTCACGGTGTCATGCAGTGTCACGCAGTCACGATTTTTCAGCCATTGTTACAGCTGTCACGCAGTGTCCCGGAGTGTCACGCTCACACGCAGTGTCACGCTGTCACGCAGTATCACGCTTTACGCAGTGTCACGGTTTCAAGGAGTGTCACGCTGTCACGAAGCGTCACGCTGTCACGCAGTGTCACACTGTTACGCCACAATGTGACACTGTCCCGATTTCATTAAGGGATCGCAAACACGAAGTGGCACGAAGTGTCCACGTAGTGTCACGCAGTCTCACGCAGTGTCAGTGAGTGTCACACTGTCTCGTAGTGTCACGCAGTGTCACGAATTGTCATGCTGTGTCACGCTGTCACCCAGTGTCACGTTGTTATGCAGTGTTTACGCTGCCATGCGGTGTCACACAGTCACGAAGTGTCACGGTGTCATACAGTTTTACGCTGCAACGCAGTGTCACGCTGCAACACAGTGTCATGCTGAAACACAGTGTCATGCTGTTACGCAATGTCACGATATCACACTGTGTCACGCTGTCTCGAAGTGTCAAGCAATGTCTTACGCATTATCAAAACGTCACGCACTGTCTCGCTGTCATGCAATGTTCATCTGTCACGAAGGAACACGCAGTCACGAAGTGTCACAAAGTGTTACGCTAACACGATGTGTTATGCTGCAATGCAAGTGTCACGCAGTCACGGAGTGTCACGTAGTGTCATGCAGTGTCTCGCTGTCATGCAGCGTCAAACTGCAAACACAGTGTCATTCTGTCAGGCAATGTCACGATATCACGCAATGTCACGATGTAACACATTGTCATGCTGTCATGCAGTGTCACGCAGTCACGAAGTGTCATGTAGTGTCGATCTGTCACGCAGTGTCACGCTGTAACGCAGTGTCACGCTGTAATGCAGTGTCACGCTGTCATGCAGTGTCACGCAGTCAGGAAGTAACACGCTGTCACGCAGTGTCACACCGTTACGCAACAGTGTCACACTGTTTCGATGTTCATTAAGTGATCGCAGTCTAAAGTGTCACGCAAAGTCACGCAGTCATGAAGTGTCACGTAGTGCCACGCAGTGTCACGCTGTCTTGCAGTGTCACGCAGTGTCTCGCTCTAGCGCTGTGTCATTCAGTGTCACGCTGTCACGATATGTCACACAGTGACGAGCTGTCACGCAGTGTCAAGCTTCAACGCTGTGTCTTGCTGCAACGCAGTGTCACGCTGTCACGCAGTGTCAGGCTCTCACGCTGTCACGCAGTGTCAGGCTCTCACGCTGTGTCACGCTGTGTCACGCAGTGTCACGCAGTGTCACGCAGTGTCAAGCTGTCAAGCAGAGTAACGCTGTCACGCAGTGTCACACTGTTACGCCACAATGTGACAATGTCCCGATTTCTTTTAAGGGATCGCAAACACGAAGTGTCAAGAAGTGCCATGTAGTGTCACGCAGTGTAACGCTGTCACGCCCTGTCACGCTGTCACGCAGTGTCACGCAGTCACAAAAATGAAACGCAGTGTCCACACAGTCACTCGCAGTGTGACGCTTTCACGCAGTGCCACGCTGTCACGCAGTGTCACGCAGTGTCACGCAGTGTCACGCAGTGTCACGCTGTCACGTAGTGTCACGCAGTGTCACGCAGTGTCACGCAGTGTTACGCAGTGTCACGCAGTGTCACGCAGTGTCACGCAGTGTTACACAGTGTCACGCAGTGTCACGCAGTGTCACGCAGTGTCAAGCAGTGTCAAGCAGTGTCATGCAGTCACGCAGTGTCAAGCTGTCCCGAGGTGTACTGCTGTCACGCAATTTCACGATGTCACACATTGTCACGCTGTTATGCAGTGTCACGAAGTCCACGAAGTGTCACGAAGTGTCACGCAGTGTCACGCATTGTCACGGAGTTCCACGCAGTGTCACGCTGTCATGATGTGTCACGCTGTCACGCAGTGCCACGCAGTGTCACGGTGTCATACATAGTACGCTGCAACGCAGTGTCACGGTGCAATACAGTGTCATGCTGAAAAACAGTGTCATGCTGTCACGCAATGTCACGATGTCACACATTGTAACGCTGTCATGCAGTGTCCGCGCAGTCACGAAGTGTCACGTAGTGTCACGCAGTGTCACGCAGTGTCACGCAGTAACACGAAGTGGTCAAGCAGTGTCACGCAGTGTTACGCAGTGTCACGTTGTCACGAAAGGTCACGAAGTGTCATGCAGTGTCACGGAGTGTCACGCAGTGTCACGATGTCATTCAGTGTCACGCTGTCACGCAGTGTCACACTTGCAACTCAGTGTCACGCTGCAACACAGTGTCATGCTGTCGCGCAATGTCACAATGTCACGCAGTCTCACGCTTTTCGCGCAGTGTCACGATGTCATGCAGTGTTACGCAGTCAAAAAGTGTCACGCAGTGTCATGCTGTCCCGCAGTGTCACGCTGCAACGCACTGAAACGCGGTCACGCAATGTCGCAATGTCATACAACGTCACGCTGTCATGGAGTGTCACGCTGCCACGCAGTGTCACGCAATGTGACGCCTTCACGCAGTGTCACGCTGTCACGTACTGTCACGCTGTCATGCAGTGTCCATGCAGTCACGAAGTGTCACAAAGTGTCATGCAGCCACAAAGTGTCACGCAGTGTCACGCTGTCATGCAGTGTCACGCAGTGTCACGCAGTGTCACGCAGTGTCACGCAGTGTCACGCAGTGTCACGCAGTGTCACGCAGTGTCACGCAGTGTCACGCAGTGTCACGCAATGTCAGGCAGTGTCACGCTGTCACGCAGTGTCACGCAAACACGCAGTGTACTGCTATCACGCAGTGTCTTGATGCAACACAGTGTTCATGCTGTCACGCAATGTCAACGATATAACACATTGTCAAGCTGTCATGCAGTGGTCATGCAGTCACGAAGTGTCACAAAGTGTTATGCAGCCACAACGTGTCACGCTGTGTCACGCTCTCACGCAGTGTCACGCTGTCACGCAGTGTACTGCTGTCACGCAGTGTCACGATGCAAACACAGTGTCATGCTGTCACGCAATGTCACAATGTCACACATTGTTACGCTGATATGTCAGTGTCACGCAGTCACGAAGTGTCACGAAGTGTCATGCAGTGTCACGGAGTGTCACGCAGTGTCACGCTGCACCACAGTGTCATGCTGTCGCGCAATGTCACAATGTCACGCAGTGTAACGTTGTCGCGCAGTGTCACGGTGTCATGCAGTGTTACGCAGTCAAAAAGTGTCACGCAGTGTCATGCTGTCCCGCAGTGTCAAGGCCGTATCACACTGGGGGGCTGGCGCTGGCGCTGGCGTTGGCGTTGGCGCTCGCCGCTCAACCAATCAGAGCACAGCAGCGGGCGCTCGCTGCCGCTGCCGCTGGGATAGCCGAGCACTATTTTTCCGAGCGGCAGCGCCGACCGCCACCAATGGGAGCGGCAGCTGAGGTCACGTGTCTCCCCCCTCCTCAATGCCGAACTAAACTTCACGTACACATTGCGATTGCGATAGGGAATGCCATTTCTGTACCGTCACCTACACCCGGGCAGTCACAAAGGTTCGACATCAAGGTTTGAAGTTTCGATTCCAATGGCAGCTCGCGTCAAGAAATTTACTCAAAGCGAAGAGGTGACGCTGGCTCAAACGGTGGAGAAACATCCCACGCTGTGGGATTGTACGTTGGAGTGTTATAGGAGAACAGACCTAAAACCGAAACCTGTGGTCTCAGGTGGCCGAGGTAGTCGGCACTGGATTTACGGGTAAGATTTTATATTTTCTTATATTAGCTTCTTATATTTTCTTACATTTGCCTGGCGCATCATGGCAAAAATTATTTGAAAAGTCTGCTTTCTCTGGCTTTTCTCATTCCTGGCACGCGAAGGTTGAGGTTAGGTTTACCAGTAATTTAAACTCTTTATTTCTTTGCAGGTGACGATGTGTCAAAGAGATTCAAAAAAATGAAGGAAACCTTCACCGCCAACAATAGGAAAGTGAGGGAGTCTGAGAAAAAGTGTTGTGGGAGCGCGACGGAGGACGTCTACACCCCAACGTGGTTCCTCTACAAGTACCTGCTGTACTTGGTCAAAACTTGTGCCCAGGCACCGTCTCAGTCAAACCTACCGCCACCGGCTGAGGAATCCACCCATTTTAATTCAAATGAACCCGTGCACACATCAATTCCAACTCATTACTTTGATGTGACAATGCAGGTATGAGTTTATATTGAACATGTAAATTTGTAACTGGAATCTAACTACATGTTGTTCACTGTTTCATTTGTAATGCCTCTTTTCAGCAATGGTACCCGATTCCTCAGGAGGAGGAGGAGGCTGCCCTCCAAAAGCTACTAAGCCAGCCAGATCAGTCAAATCTTTTGGATGAAAGCGAAGCTGCAAGTGCCGTCTCTTTCCCATCATCTTTAACCTGTAAAAGGCCGGCTTCCAGCTCATCTCCATGTGCAGCCCCAAGTAAAGTAGCAGCCAGTGAAGAATATTTTTTTAATAAAAAGGGGTCTACCAAGAAGAGTAACAGCAGCCTTTTACAGTCTGCTGTACAAGCAATGGAGAAGATTGCCTCTGAAACTTGTGTTCTCCCTGCCATGCCACAAGCTCAAAATGCCCAAAATGATTTTGCTAATTTTATAGCAAACCGCCTAGCTGCCTTGGATTTGTCTTCAAGGAAGCAGTGTGAAAATGAGATACTTCAGGTTGTTTTGAAGTATTAATATGCTTCTTTCTGTCCTGTGTACCTGTTAAAATTAATTACTTTACGGTTCTGTATTCCTCTGGTTGCAAAGTGGGCATTATATACTTTTCATGTTAAATGTTGTCTTAGGTTTATGTTTGATTGTGCTGTGCACCTTGAAAGTTTTCACATGTCTGTGCAGTATTATTTTTAATGTTGTTTTCCAAAGTTGGTATTTTTTTACTGTACTATGAAAACTGGTATTGTATACTAATTATATTAGGATTATTTAGCTTCATCCTAGGTTTATTTTTTATTGTGCTGTGTGACATTATTCTCATCAGTGCAGTATTATTTATAGTCTATTTCCAAAGTTGGTAATTTTTTTAGTATACTATCAAAATGGGTATTGTATACTTTTAATGTTAGGTTTATTTAGGTTCATCCTAGGTTTATTTTTTATTGTGCCACCTGTGCCAAAGAGCTGGACTGAAATGAGAAAGGCTGCTGACATTACTCAGTACAAATTTAAGTTTCATTATTTCTTTAATGATAAAGTACTTATTTTTACAATTTTATGAAACAGAAGGGTATTGTATATTTTGAGCAATCATTTTAAACAGTACTAATAAAATATAATTACCCCTCTCTTGGTCTTATCATTCTCTCTTGCCAAGGGACAGCTCCAGGACCATTGAAATAGTCAGTCCAATCCTCCCTCAGTTACAGAGCATCATCTGCATGTCTATTTCCACCTTGACGACCCAATGGACTTCAAAACTTGGGTCGTCAAGGTGGAAATAGACATGCAGATGATGCTCTGTAACTGAGGGGAGGATTGGACTGACTATTTCAATGGTCCTGGAGCTGTCCCTTGGCAAGAGAGAATGATAAGACCAAGAGAGGGGTAATTATATTTTATTAGTACTGTTTAAAATGATTGCTCAAAATATACAATACCCTTCTGTTTCATAAAATTGTAAAAATAAGTACTTTATCATTAAAGAAATAATGAAACTTAAATTTGTACTGAGTAATGTCAGCAGCCTTTCTCATTTCAGTCCAGCTCTTTGGCACAGGTGGCACAATAAAAAATAAACCTAGGATGAACCTAAATAAACCTAACATTAAAAGTATACAATTACCCATTTTGATAGTATACTAAAAAAATTACCAACTTTGGAAATAGACTATAAATAATACTGCACTGATGAGAATAATGTCACACAGCACAATAAAAAATAAACCTAGGATGAAGCTAAATAATCCTAATATAATTAGTATACAATACCAGTTTTCATAGTACAGTAAAAAAATACCAACTTTGGAAAACAACATTAAAAATAATACTGCACAGACATGTGAAAACTTTCAAGGTGCACAGCACAATCAAACATAAACCTAAGACAACATTTAACATGAAAAGTATATAATGCCCACTTTGCAACCAGAGGAATACAGAACCGTAAAGTAATTAATTTTAACAGGTACACAGGACAGAAAGAAGCATATTAATACTTCAAAACAACCTGAAGTATCTCATTTTCACACTGCTTCCTTGAAGACAAATCCAAGGCAGCTAGGCGGTTTGCTATAAAATTAGCAAAATCATTTTGGGCATTTTGAGCTTGTGGCATGGCAGGGAGAACACAAGTTTCAGAGGCAATCTTCTCCATTGCTTGTACAGCAGACTGTAAAAGGCTGCTGTTACTCTTCTTGGTAGACCCCTTTTTATTAAAAAAATATTCTTCACTGGCTGCTACTTTACTTGGGGCTGCACATGGAGATGAGCTGGAAGCCGGCCTTTTACAGGTTAAAGATGATGGAAAGAGACGGCACTTGCAGCTTCGCTTTCATCCAAAAGATTTGACTGATCTGGCTGGCTTAGTAGCTTTTGGAGGGCAGCCTCCTCCTCCTCCTGAGGAATCGGGTACCATTGCTGAAAAGAGGCATTACAAATGAAAACAGTGAACAACATGTAGTTAGATTCCAGTTACAAATTTACATGTTCAATATAAACTCATACCTGCATTGTCACATCAAAGTAATGAGTTGGAATTGATGTGTGCACGGGTTCATTTGAATTAAAATGGGTGGATTCCTCAGCCGGTGGCGGTAGGTTTGACTGAGACGGTGCCTGGGCACAAGTTTTGACCAAGTACAGCAGGTACTTGTAGAGGAACCACGTTGGGGTGTAGACGTCCTCCGTCGCGCTCCCACAACACTTTTTCTCAGACTCCCTCACTTTCCTATTGTTGGCGGTGAAGGTTTCCTTCATTTTTTTGAATCTCTTTGACACATCGTCACCTGCAAAGAAATAAAGAGTTTAAATTACTGGTAAACCTAACCTCAACCTTCGCGTGCCAGGAATGAGAAAAGCCAGAGAAAGCAGACTTTTCAAATAATTTTTGCATGATGCGCAGGCAAATGTAAGAAAATATAAGAAGCTAATATAAGAAAATATAAAATCTTACCCGTAAATCCAGTGCCGACTACCTCGGCCACCTGAGACCACAGGTTCGGTTTTAGGTCTGTTCTCCTATAACACTCCAACGTACAATCCCACAGCGTGGGATGTTTCTCCACCGTTTGAGCCAGCGTCACCTCTTCGCTTTGAGTAAATTTCTTGACGCGAGCTGCCATTGGAATCGAAACTTCAAACCTTGATGTCGAACCTTTGTGACTGCCCGGGTGTAGGTGACGGTACAGAAATGGCATTCCCTATCGCAATCGCAATGTGTACGTGAAGTTTAGTTCGGCATTGAGGAGGGGGGGAGACACGTGACCTCAGCTGCCGCTCCCATTGGTGGCGGTCGGCGCTGCCGCTCGGAAAAATAGAAGCTCGGCTATCCCAGCGGCAGCGGCAGCGAGCGCCCGCTGCTGTGCTCTGATTGGTTGAGCGGCGAGCGCCAACGCCAACGCCAGCGCCAGCGCCAGCCCCCAGTGTGATACGGCCTTGACACTGCGGGACAGCATGACACTGCGTGACACTTTTTGACTGCGTAACACTGCATGACACCGTGACACTGCGCGGACAACGTTACACTGCGTGACATTGTGACATTGCGCGACAGCATGACACTGTGGTGCAGCGTGACACTGCGTGACACTCCGTGACACTGCATGACACTTCGTGACACTTCGTGACTGCGTGACACTGCATATCAGCGTAACAATGTGTGACATTGTGACATTGCGTGACAGCATGACACTGTGTTGCATCGTGACACTGCGTGACAGCAGTACACTGCGTGTTTGCGTGACACTGCGTGACAGCGTGACACAGCGTGGACACGTTGTGGCTGCATAACACTTTGTGACACTTCGTGACTGCATGACACTGCATGACAGCTTGACAATGTGTGATATCGTGACATTGCGTGACAGCATGACACTGTGTTGCATCAAGGACACTGCGTGATAGCAGTACACTGCGTGTTTGCGTGACACTGCGTGACAGCGTGACACTGCCTGACATTGCGTGACACTGCGTGACACTGCGTGACACTGCGTGACACTGCGTGGACACTGCGTGACACTGCGTGACACTGCGTGACACTGGCGTGACACTGCGTGACACTGCATGACAGCGTGACACTGCGTGACACTTTGTGGCTGCATGACACTTTGTGACACTTCGTGACTGCATGACACTGCATGACAGCGTGACAGTACGTGACAGCGTGACACTGCGTGAAGGCGTCACATTGCGTGACACTGCGTGGCAGCGTGACACTCCATGACAGCGTGACGTTGTATGACATTGCGACATTGCGTGACCGCGTTTCAGTGCGTTGCAGCGTGACACTGCGGGACAGCATGACACTGCGTGACACTTTTTGACTGCGTAACACTGCATGACATCGTGACACTGCGCGAAAGCGTGAGACTGCGTGACATTGTGACATTGCGCGACAGCATGACACTGTGTTGCAGCGTGACACTGAGTTGCAGTGTGACACTGCGTGACAGCGTGACACTGAATGACATCGTGACACTGCGTGACACTCCGTGACACTGCATGACACTTCGTGACCTTTCGTGACAACGTGACACTGCGTAACACTGCGTGACACTGCTTGACACTTCGTGTTACTGCGTGACACTGCGTGACACTGCGTGACACTACGTGACACTTCGTGACTGCGCGACACTGCATGACAGCGTTACAATGTGTGACATCGTGACATTGCGTGACAGCATGACACTGTTTTTCAGCATGACACTGTATTGCACCGTGGACACTGCGTTGCAGCGTACTATGTATGACACCGTGACACTGCGTGGCACTGCGTGACAGCGTGACACATCATGACAGCGTGACACTGCGTGGAACTCCGTGACAATGCGTGACACTGCGTGACACTTCGTGACACTTCGTGACTTCGTGACACTGCATAACAGCGTGACAATGTGTGACATCGTGAAATTGCGTGACAGCAGTACACCTCGGGACAGCTTGACACTGCGTGACTGCATGACACTGCTTGACACTGCTTGACACTGCGTGACACTGCGTGACACTGCGTGACACTGCGTAACACTGCGTGACACTGCGTGACACTGCGTGACACTGCGTAACACTGCGTGACACTGCGTGACACTGCGTGACACTACGTGACAGCGTGACACTGCGTGACACTGCGTGACACTGCGTGACACTGCGTGACAGCGTGGCACTGCGTGAAAGCGTCACACTGCGAGTGACTGTGTGACACTGCGTTTCATTTTGTGACTGCGTGACACTGCGTGACAGCGTGACAGGGCGTGACAGCGTGACACTGCGTGACACTTACATGGCACTTCTTGACACTTCGTGTTTGCGATCCCTTAAAAGAAATCGGGACATTGTCACATTGTGGCGTAACAGTGTGACACTGCGTGACAGCGTTACTCTGCTTGACAGCTTGACACTGCGTGACACTGCGTGACACTGCGTGACACAGCGTGACACAGCGTGAGAGCCTGACACTGCGTGACAGCGTGAGAGCCTGACACTGCGTGACAGCGTGACACTGCGTTGCAGCAAGACACAGCGTTGAAGCTTGACACTGCGTGACAGCTCGTCACTGTGTGACATATCGTGACAGCGTGACACTGAATGACACAGCGCTAGAGCGTGACACTGCGTGACACTGCAAGACAGCGTGACACTGCGTGGCACTACGTGACACTTCATGACTGCGTGACTTTGCGTGACACTTTAGACTGCGATCACTTAATGACATCGAAACAGTGTGACACTGTTGCGTAACGGTGTGACACTGCGTGACAGCGTGTTACTTCGTGACTGCGTGACACTGCATGACAGCGTGACACTGCATGACAGCGTGACACTGCCTTACAGCGTGGCACTGCGTGACAGCGTGACTCTGCGTGACACTACATGACACTTTGTGACTGCGTGACACTGCATGACAGCGTGACAATGTGTAACATCGTGACATTGCGTGACATCGTGACATTGCGTGACAGAATGACACTGTGTTGCAGTTTGACGCTGCATGACAGCGAGACACTGCATGACACTACGTGACACTCCGTGACTGCGTGACACTGCATTGCAGCATGACACTTCGTGTTAGCGTAACACTTTGTGACACTTCGTGACTGCGTGTTCCTTCGTGACAGATGAACATTGCATGACAGCGAGACAGTGCGTGACGTTTTGATAATGCGTAAGACATTGCTTGACACTTCGAGACAGCGTGACACAGTGTGATATCGTGACATTGCGTAACAGCATGACACTGTGTTTTCAGCATGACACTGTGTTGCAGCGTGACACTGCGTTGCAGCGTAAAACTGTATGACACCGTGACACTTCGTGACTGTGTGACACCGCATGGCAGCGTAACACTGCATAACAACGTGACACTGGGTGACAGCGTGACACTGCATGACAATGCGTGACACTGCGTGACACTACGAGACAGTGTGACACTCACTGACACTGCGTGAGACTGCGTGACACTACGTGACACTTCGTGACACTTCGTGTTTGCGATCCCTTAATGAAATCGGGACAGTGTCACATTGTGGCGTAACAGTGTGACACTGCGTGACAGCGTGACGCTTCGTGACAGCGTGACACTCCTTGAAACCGTGACACTGCGTAAAGCGTGATACTGCGTGACAGCGTGACACTGCGTGAGAGCGTGACACTCCGGGACACTGCGTGACAGCGTAACAATGGCTGAAAAATCGTGACTGCGTGACACTGCATGACACCGTGACGCTGTGTGGCAACGTGACTTTGAGTTACATTGGACTCTTTGACACAAGAGAGGCAGTAACAAAACCACATGCATACTTATTCATGCAATTGTGGTAGTCCTAACACACAAACAAAATTTAAGGCTTCAAGTTTTGGAAACCTGTGTTTTTAAGGTATATTCAAAAACACATACCTACGATTATTGAGAACATACAATGAAGTAGAACTAAAGATAGAAAACATGGAAATGGAATAAATGAAAATACCATTAAATTGTATGTCTTTGCACATACATTTATGCAAATGCAGTTGTGAAAGATAATAGAAAAGAGGGGAAAACGTCTTTAAAAATTAAGAAAGAAGGGCTTGAAGATTTTTAACCCTTTGATAAAAACTGAGGTAAAATTAAGTAAGAAGGGCTTCAAGATTTTCAACCCTTTGATAAAACTGAGGTAAGATTAAGTAAGAAGGGCTTCAAGATTTTCAACCCATTGATAAAAATGAGGTATTGTGCATTCCAATACCCATGGGAACAACCTCGTCGCATCCACGTCGCATCAACGTAAGATAGGTGGATTAGGGGGATGGATTTTGTCCACCTTAAATCCACCTCCCCGGAACCTCGATTCTTGATCGATGGTTAAATCACCTTAAATTCAACGTTGATACTAGGTTGAGCATAAAGTGAGCTCAGTCCACGTAAAATTCACGCTGATAAAAGGTGGTGTGTGTGTCATGCTTGAAATACTAGGTATCAACCGCGACAGAACGTGGAACAGGCGACTTCTGGTGTCAACCTCTCATCGACAGAGAAACTATGTGGCAAACGGTGTCTCCGACTTGTAGATACAAGATCTTGGTAGATACTATGTGGATCTTCTGAGCCTACCCCTTAAAAAATTATCAACATTGGACGCTATACCAATAAGGACGTAAATAAAAAATTTGGAAGATCCTCATCACGCAAGTCGTGACTGGCGTCCCCTGAAGGAGCGCCTTCGCTGCCCAACCGAGGCTACGCAGAGAGGCTTGGTGTCGTCCACAGCCTAGGGCTCGTCGTGCAGAGCGCACCCGTGGCACAGTTGGTAGAGTTGCGGTGCAGTAATCCGGAGTCCCGTGTTCGACTCCGAGGTACGGCCTCGTATCTGACCAATTTCGCCGGGGATTACCACATGTACAGTACTATGAGTAACTCAAAATGCAGGCTCGGCCTCTATTTTTGCTCATTTGATGTCAAATTTTCCTTTCATGCAAAAACAACATTCCGATGATGGGAGGTTGAGTGCACGCGGTGCCGGATCCACGTTCCATCCACCTAGTTTGACGGGGACGTTTTGACTCGATGTCGAGTCGATTATCCACATCGATTCTACGTGAAAGTCCACGTCCTATCTATGTCGCATCCACGTGGTTGTTTCCATGGGGTACGTTACAGAAGAAAAATGCAGGGAGTACTACGGTGCACATTTTAAGGGTCTAAGAATGAAGCATAGCCAGGGTGCAGAAGATCCACAGTGAAGAGCTGAGATGTCACATTGTTTATGGGCTTCCTGCACCTAGGGCAAAGCCCATCACCATGATATACGGCCCACGCACACACTGCACAAAATCTTACACAGTGGCATGGGTGCACAATTCCGACATATCCTTCCTCATGTTTGTGTGTCTCGTAGCAGACACAACAGAGGTCTAAAACAAAAATTTCATCAATTCATGAACACTAATTTTTAACTTAAACAAAAATAACCAACTTACCTTCTTGTAAAGTATCATCAAACACGTAAAATCGGCACCTGTTGCCACATTCCTCATTTTCGTCCTCTTCCTCGTTCAGGCATAGCTGGAAGTGAATAAGAATTACTGAAGTCAGTGAAAAACTTTTGGTCAGAAGACGGAATCAAGATAATTAATGTAATGGAACATGCATTCACCTCATCAGCTGCAGGGCCCTCACCGTCACTTTTTTCAATTATATCCACAACAGGCTGTTCCGCAGCAGGTACCTCTACCGGTGCAACTACAGGTACCTCTGGCACTGGCACCACTACTGGCATTGGTGCAGGTACCTCTCTACGAGCAGCTTGGGCCCTTGCTGCTGATAAGTTGACAAGTGATGCCATTAATTACACAATAAAAAAGATTGAACTAATCATAGGTTTATGATTATCTTACTGAATTTCACAGGCGGCTTCTTGGCTTTAGATTTCTTTGCTGGTAATTCTTCATCACTGCTTGCTACTACAGCCTTCCTACCATTTCCCTTCTTCAGTGCCAGTTTTGATCCTTTTCTTGCTTCGTTTTCAAAATCATCATCTTCCGAATCAGAAAGAGCCTAGGTTAAACAAAAATCATTATTAAGGAACAGAAGGAAACTATTTGAAAGGACCATCTTCACCATTTTGCTCACCTGCTTTTTGCCTGTGGCCTTTGCTTGCCTACGCTCCACCTTTTTGACCATCTTTTTTTGATTTCCTTTGTGTTTTTTCTTGGTTTCAAAGTCAGATGAAGAATCCTGTGAAAATTTACACAGTCAGAACACAGAAATGACAAAGCATATTTTATAGTTGATAGAAGAGGCGGGTGTATATCAGTACACCGACCCCTGTTTTGACCGACCCCGATTTTTTTTTCTCCCACCTCACAGAAAAATCTATTTTTTGACCGACCCCGCCAAACTCGAAATTTTGCCGTTTTTATTACACCGACTTCTCATTTCACCGACCTCAAATTTGACCGACCCCTTAAAAAAATATCATTTTCGGGGAGTGTTCATCGGGACCCCTCCCCATGACAAGCCGTAGTGGATGAGAGATTTCTCATACATGCTGGGACGCTCCGCGTATGAAAAATAAAGGTTGCGTAAATCACCTGCGAATATGAGAGTGGTGTATCTCATCCGTTTCAAGTTCGAACGGAGCGAAAATTGATTCTCATGTCAATGAGAACACAGCGCGTCGAATAGCTATGTTAAATAGGCATTCCGAAAAGCACAATCAGCTGTTCATTAACTTGGTATGCAAATATGCGGTGATGCCAGCATGTTTTGTAAAGCGCCGGAAGGGTAGGCAGCCCACCGCACTCACGCCCTTTGTGGTTGCCTACCCACCCGGCGGTGATTTAAAAAAAATCGCCCTGAGGCACTGCGGCAACCCCTGAGCCCCGAAGGACGGCATCGGCCAGGCGTCTGAGCGAGAGTCATACACCGGAGGCTCGGCGGCTCCATGGACACGCCCGTCCATACCATCAAGGCCGTGTCCAAGGAGGGCGTCGTCGTGAACCCCGCGACGGCGGGAATGGCCGGCACGGCGGCATTCCTGAGACACGGCAATTCACACCATCAAGGCCGTGTCCAGGGAGGGCGTCATCGTGCTCCTTGCTTGCGGAGAAGGCCGACGCGGCGGTACTCCGGCTCCTCCACCCCGTGCCCGCCAAGGCCGTGTCCAGGGAGGCCGTCAACGCGCAGGCGTGCTTGGCGGGGGCGGAGACTCTCCGTTCGCACGGACATCTGCGCCACCAAGGTCGTGCTAGAGGACGACGTCGTTAGAATCATGTCCGGCCGCGACGGCCTGCGTGGCGGCACTCCGACACGTGCCCGGCCAAGTGACTCCACGGCCGTGTTCAAGAAGGGCGTCATCGGCACCTCAGCGCTAGGGATGACCAATGCAGTAGCTCTCTCTAGTCGAACGCCCGTCAAGGCCAACGAGGCCGTGTTTAAGGATGACGTCGTCGGGAACCTCGCTGACGGGGAGGAAGGGACGCCGCGGTGACACCGCGGATGCACGCCAATCCACGTCGTGCAAAAGGAATGCGTCGTCGGGCACCTTGCTGTCGGAGGAGGCCGACGCGTCGGTAATCCGGACAGCCACATGCCTTGGCCGCCAAGGCCGTGTCTAAGGAGAGCGTCATCGCGAACCTCAGGGGTGGGGATGACCCGCGTGGCGGCTCTCTCTGGGCACACGCCCATCCAGGCCACCAAGGCCCTGCTTAAGACAGCATTACGCGATTCGGGGAAAGCGGTTTGTCGCTCTGTCTCCCTCGCACCCTTATTGAGTTGCGACAGAGACAGAGCGACGAAATGCCTCATCTGAATCGCGCGGCAGGCGTTGACACCAGGTGACGTGCCGGACGACGACGGCACCCCGCCGACGCGGCGCGTTGGCACTCCGGACAAATGCCGATCAACGCCACCAAAGCCAATGCGAAAGGATGGCCTCGTCAGGCACCTTGCTGGTTGGTGGGGAAGGCCGACGCGGCGGTACTCTGGACACCCGCATGTTCTGGCTGCCACCTCGGTGGTAGGGATAACCAGCGCGGTGGCTCTCTCGCCCATCCAGCCCAACACGGCCGTGTCGGGCCAAGGACGGCGTCATCGCTAACTTCGCGGGCGGCTTTCTAAAGACACACGCTCCTCCAGACCACGACGGACGTGTCTAGGGACGGCGTCATCGCGCACCTTGCGTGTGCGGATGGCCGGTGTGGTGGTCCTTCTAGACACACACCCGTCCAGACCACCACGGCCGTGTCCAAGGACAGCGTCATCGTGCACCTCGCGGGTGAGGATGACCAAGGTGGCGGCTCTCAAGGCACACTCCCGTGTCCAGGCCACCAAAGCCGTGTCCGAGGACGGACACGGCACCGAGGCCCTGATGAAGGAAGCGGTTCATCGCTCTGTCTCTGTTGCACCCTCATTGAGTGGCCGAGGGAACGCCCATGAGTGCGACAGAGACAGAGCGACGGAACGATCGTCTGGCACACCCTCGACCGGGCCACCACGGCGGTGTCCGGGGACGGCATCATCGTGAACCTCGCGGGCGGGGATGGCCGTAGGCCGGAGTAGTGGCACTTGGACACGCGCACAGCCACGCCTAGGCCATGTCCAAGGAGAGCGCCATCGCGAACCTTTGGCGGTGGGACACGCCTGCCGCAGAGCCCCTCTGTAGACACAAGACCGTCCAGAGGTCGTGTCCAAGGGCGGCGCCACCGGGGATCTTACCGTCGGCGATGGCCGGCGCGATGGCACACGCCACAACAGCCGTGATCAAGGATGGCGTCATCGGGCAGCTCTGAAGTGGGGAAGGCCAGTCTTTTTGAAGATGTGCACATGTTTTACTTATAGTGTATGTAATCCTTCCCCCCCACCCCAAAATGATGTACCCTTCTTACAGTATTTGGTATATTACAAATTGTTCCTATTCAATTTCTTGTCTTGTCATAATTTATTGTTAATTATGTGCCATGGTGGTGACAAATTTGTCATCAGGGAAAGTAACTACACTGCCGTTCAAAATTAGCGGCCCCTTTTTTGCCCACGGCGCTGTTTCTATGTTTTTCGAGGTAGGATGCTGAAATTTGGCAGGTAGGTGCCTCCGTTGCTCTTCTTGAGCCCTATTAAGTGTGCAGTCCGTGCGTCCCCCTCAACGGCCTGTGCAACCCCTTCATTGCTTAAGGGTGTAAAAACTGAGAGAAAACGTGGCGAAATTTTTGACTTTTAATGATCGGAAACGTGAAATGTGTCGTGTACCGACTCAAAGGAGTCTTCCCTTCACAACCGTGCAAGCGGAATCGCAATCGGACAAACCCACCCCTGTCCACAGTCACCCCCACCCCCTCGAGGGGGTTGTTTTCAAAAATGTTTAAAACGGCAGCAAACGATTCAGTGGCCTCTCCTGTACACGGCGCAAGTTTTGTTTTTCGATTCCGACCACCCGGGGCTGTACCAACCCCTCGGAGGACCCACCCCTTTTTGAATTTGTGTCGTTTGAGTCCCAAAGAGGTTGAATTTTGGCGCTAGTTTTCATTGGGACTCACCTTGGGTGGGCACTAACACATCCCCGTCAAAAAATTAGGTGCCGGAAATTTGCATCCACCGTTGTAGGGGTGGCCACCCCCTATCGCCATCTGCTCGCCCGGGAGGGGAAGGAAAGGCGCTCAAGGGTTGTCTCGGTCGAAAAGACACGGCTGAACCATTCCTGAAATTTTGGAGTCGATCCGGTGCATCGTTCACCCCCCAGGACGACAAAACTGTCGAAACCAGCGAAAACAGCCCCTAAGTTCATCCCTCGTCAACGCCGAACTCAGGTGGGGTAGCGGCCAAACTCCAAGTGTCCCATCTCGGCATATCCCTTCCCTGCAAGCCCCTTAACTTTCAGACTGCTGCGGCAACGCCCGCGCCCATGCGAACGACGCAAAGGCAGTGATGCATTCGGGCCTCTCGCCTTGACATCGCCTTGCGCCGGCGAGTCAGGCAACCCATCACACAGGCCGCGCAGGTGCGCCAAGGCACTGGAGTCGTGCGCACGCACCAGGTCGGTGTTTTTTCAAACGAGGGCAGTCTAGCTGCACCGCAAAAATGCATGCGGAGCGCAGGCGTCATCTGCCCGGAGCTGCTGGACTGCCTGCGTTGAATAAACACCGACCTGGCGCGCGAGCACGACTCCAGGTTGTTGGCACACCTGCGCGGCCTGTGTGATGGGTTGCCTGACTCGCCGGCGCGAGGCGATGTCAAGGCGAGAGGCCCGAATGCATCACTGCCTTTGCGTCGTTCGCATGGGCGCGGGCGTTGCCGCAGCAGTCTGAAAGTTAAGGGGCTTGCAGGGAAGGGATGTGCCGAGATGGGACACTTGGAGTTTGGCCGCTACCCCACCTGAGTTCGGCGTTGACGAGGGATGAACTTAGGGGCTGTTTTCGCTGGTTTCGACAGTTTTGTCGTCCTGGGGGGTGAACGATGCACCGGATCGACTCCAAAATTTCAGGAATGGTTCAGCCGTGTCTTTTCGACCGAGACAACCCTTGAGCGCCTTTCCTTCCCCTCCCGGGCGAGCAGATGGCGATAGGGGGTGGCCACCCCTACAACGGTGGATGCAAATTTCCGGCACCTGATTTTTTGACGGGGATGTGTTAGTGCCCACCCAAGGTGAGTCCCAATGAAAACTAGCGCCAAAATTCAACCTCTTTGGGACTCAAACGACACAAATTCAAAAAGGGGTGGGTCCTCCGAGGGGTTGGTACAGCCCCGGGTGGTCGGAATCGAAAAACAAAACTTGCGCCGTGCACAGGAGAGGCCACTGAATCGTTTGCTGCCGGTTTTAAACATTTTTGAAAACAACCCCCTCGAGGGGGTGGGGGTGACTGTGGACAGGGGTGGGTTTGTCCGATTGCGATTCCGCTTGCACGGTTGTGAAGGGGAGACTCATTTGAGTCGGCACACGACACATTGCACGTTTCCGATCATTAAAAGTCAAAAATTTCGCCATGTTTCTCTCAGTTTTTGCACCCTTAAGCAATGAAGGGGTTGCACAGGCCGTTGAGGGGGACGCACGGACTGCACACTTAATAGGGCTCAAGAAGAGCAACGGAGGCACCTACCTGCCAAATTTCAGCATCCTACCTCGAAAAACATAGAAACAGCGCCGTGGGCAAAAAAGGGGCCGCTAATTTTGAACGGCAGTGTATTTGGAACAACCTGTCCTTCACTTGGAACACTCAAGCGATTCTTGATTGAGTTGTGTTTGTCGCTAAATTTGCTTCAATCGGACAGAGCACAGTCTGCAGGGACAAAGGTGGAGATGGCAGTCATCCATAACGTAATCCCGTTCCAAAAATATTGTCACCAATACCTTTTTACATTTTCCTTCAGGCCTGAGCAGTACATGCCACTCTGAAACCTACTTTCAATTAAGGCTGCGCACAGGTGTGGAGTAGGCAAATGAAGATAAGATTACGAGGCTCAGCTTCATTATTGGTACAAACAATTATAATCCTGATGTCTCAGAAAAGCAAGAAGTGTACAGTGGAAACATTTATACCTAATTACTGTACAAACATTACAATGGTAATTACATAACAATCACAATCTTGATGTCTTCGAAAAGAAAGAAACTTGCAATGGAAACATTTATAAAAACTTATTGTACAAACATTACAATGGTAATAACATAACAATCACAATCTTGATGTCTTAGAAAAGAAAGAAACTTGCAATGGAAACATTTATAAAAACTTACTGTACAAACATACAAGTTTAATTGAAATTACATGATAAAAATCTTCACAATGATCCTGCAACACATTGAGACATTCTTTTAAAGGAAAACTAATTACTTCTTAGTACTTCCGAGGCCAAATTCGTTATTGAATTTGTTATGCTCCTTCACGTCTCTGTGAGAGACGGAAGGCTTTACTGTGGTTAGGGCATCTTTGAAATGGTCCAAAGTCACTGGGGGCACCTGCAAAGTTAAAGAAATTTGTTATTTTTGTGCATGGAAAATATACACCTTATACATGAAAGTAATAACATGTCAGCATAACTTAAGTTGAAAGTGGTTACAAAAATGCAAATTGTAGCAAAAACTATTTCTTATGCTTTTTCAAATACACAAGAAGGAAGGGAGGTCATTGATGATTTGTCAAACTACATCCAAAACCAAAAGTATGCCGTGAGGCACTTCTGTTCACAAAAGAGTATTGCTGCCACTGGATTATATACTTACAGCTGAGCTGGTCCACACTGAGGATGGCCTCGCGGTCCATGCCTCGGAAGGGGACCTCCACTTGCGTGGGTCACGAGGTTCTTGATATCAGCTCCAGAGAAGTACTCTGTTTCCCTGGCAATCTCGCTCAGCTGCAAGTCGCTCAAGGTGTGCGGCAGATCCCCTAACAGCTTCATGATCATTTGCTTACGTTCCTAAAAAAATAAAAAATTGGGGGTATTATACCTTATGCTATATATCAGTATTATATGCTAGAAAGCTGAAGCTACAGGGAGTTCATGATCCATAAAATGGGACTCCTAAAACAAACAAATATTCTACAAAAATTGAATAGACACTTCCTTGACTTCACCAACACCTTACACCCCTTTAAAATTGTTGTGCTTTTCAAGACACTTACATCTTTGTCAGGCAGACGAATATATAGCCTTTTTTCCAGTCTCCGCCTAACAGCCTCATCTATATCATAGGGCCCCCTATGAATAGAATTCGGCAGTCCGGCATGTCAAAAAGTAAATTCTGAAAATGAAATGAATCTATCAATATGCAAAAATCAAAAGGTTGAAATAATTACCCTGAATATATGTTACCCCCTCACACACACCATTTGAATTAAAAATTCACTTTTGATCTTTGATGAGGAGTCACTTGAAGAAGATGGAAGGACGCTCAGTAAACTCTCCATTTCATCCAAAAACACAATGCTTGGCTGAGCAGCCCTGTAATGTAGAAAGCACAGATACCAACCATAAAAATACTATAGCGCAAAGGGTTTCAGTAATTGCAAAATTCTATGTTGGCACGTGAAGCTTACTTGGCTACTTGGAACAGGCCCTTAACATTTTTTTCACCATCTCCGACCCACTTCGATGTGATGGTGGATGCAGAGATGGGGAGGAAGACAGCTCCCCCACCCCACTCAGAAGCAATGGACTTGGCTGAAAAATTGTGAATTTGAAGCAGAATCAACAAAAGAGCTTGGTATGGATACAACATGAACCCACAGTTGCTGTAGGAATGAATGTCATGTAGTAAAGTAGTTAATACCTATCAAGGTCTTTCCAGTTCCAGGTGGCCCAAAGAGCATAATGCCCTTTGGAGGGCTCCTAATTCCTCTAAAAATGTCAGACCTTAAGACTGGCCATAGTACTGATTCCTTTAAATAATAAAAATAATAATTTTATTGGATTTATGTTATACAAGATTTAAATTGGAATCCAAAGTCCATCCTGGCCATAAATGTATAATAGTGAAAAAGAATTGATGGACTAGTTACCTGGATGAGACCTTTCACACTTTCCAAACCTACAACGTCGTCCCAGGAAACAACTTTATCCAAGGTGATGTTATCGAGAAAATCTTTAATGTGGCTAGCATCTGTATTGACGTTATCTTCCATGAGTTTCCTGATCACTTCCTCCCTCCTGATTTCCTTTTGGCGGTCAGTCAACTGTAATTAAAACATAGGCATTGACAAGGTTCAATTGGATTCGGACCCACAGCACAGCCATGTACAAAAATTACCTTCCTGCCCAGTTGGAAGGAGACAACATTCTGAAATTGAGTGAAAAACGTACATTATAATGGATGCATAATCATTAAAAGTAGTTGTGCCTTATCTTAGTATGGTGATGGTATACTTTAGACACACTGATATGACAGGAAATGTGGAATGGCGCATTAATAGGTCAAGGGATGAATTACTTTGCTAGCACAGTGCACACTTATTATGTCACAATTTAAAGCAGCTCTAAAATTCAAATTTTCATAACATTTTCATAACAGGAAAAACTATAGGATGCACTTACTGAAGATACTGGGGACTGAACGGCCGCATTAGCGCTAGTTAACTCAGCAATTTCTGTGGAATGACAGAGAAACATTTTAATTTTGAGTTGAAAGTTGTAATGTCATAGAATAAATTCAAAGCAAAAATGTTTAAGCCTACGCTTCTTGAGCTCCTCAATCTGCTCTGCCTGCTTGGCGTATTCAATCTCCAGCTCTTGCTTCTTCATTTTAACTGGCTTCCTCATGGCCGCCCTTCCAGCCAGACTGAGAGGGCTCAGCTTTGTCACTTTTGTTGGTTTAGGAATAACCTCTACAGATGCTTTCACTGTTGTTGTAGATTTCGAGGGGGTAAGACGCTTGACTGGACTGGAAGTTTCATCATCTGAGATCTCGACAATGTCTTCTTTTTTCTTCAAGTTGGCCTAAAAATAACAAGAAAAACTATGAGTTTGGTCAATTTCACAAATTGCAAAATAGAACAACATGAATTCAACATACCTTGAAATCCAAATAGCTGGAAGTTGGAACCTTACGATTGGTGTTATTGAAAAAGAGGTCAGAGTCGCTGTCATCATCGAGTGACTTCAATGAAAGGAAACAAACAGTACTATCAGACATGAGATAATGCACACAATAAAGCTTAAGTTGTGGTGTGGCTGGTTTAAAAGCCCAATAGCTGAATGGGTGGGTTGATTGTTATGTAGCTCGGTATGGCTACATAAACAAGAAATAAAAAAACACTCACATAATCATTATCAAGTATATTGAGCGGGCTCCTCAAAGTGCTAGGGGACCTTGGCTGGCTGCTGGATTCCTCCGTTTCTCTGCGACTTGTCCATGGGTCTGCCTGAAATTCAAATATAAGGGTGTTCATGTTGCATTAACTTCTGATAAAGGTCACTAGAAACTGAAAATCCTTTTTTCAATTTTTTTGTGATATCAGTTGGATACTTTCACTTTGAATTGCGTACTGCATACAATGAACTTAAACCCCCAGACTGGGATGCCAACTGCCTTCAGTCCTTGAAATGTATATGTTTAAGTAACAAAATTTAGTCATCTTCCCCTACCCCAAAGGCCCCATCACCAATACCCCTAACAGTTTCCAGCCTTCTGCTCATGGCTCCTGGATATGAAAAAAAGGATAGCATAAGCTTTTCGATATATTTCTGTAAGAATTTTAACTGGAAAATAATTATTATATTATTACTCGCATTGGGAGTGTGCTCATCTGAGTACACTTTCTTGGGAGTGTGCTTATCTGAGCACACTCTTGTTGGAGTGTGCTTGTGAGTACACGCTGAACAGAGTGTACTGAGTACACTGTTGAGTTTGCCAAGTGGAGACTTTTGAGGCAAGTGACAAAATTTCAACGTAAACTTTGACAAGTCAGAAAATAATGGGAGTATAAATCACCAACAGTGGGTCTGAAATTTTAAGCAAGCTACTCGGAAATGATATATTTTCCAATTTACGGTAAAAGTAATTGACCCGCAATATGTCTCATGAGGGAGGCAAGACTTACAGTGTCTTCAATGGGCCTGCTTATGGGAGACGTGGTTTCACTTCCCGATGTGGCCTTGGGTCCTTTGAACACGAACTTTTTTGATGGAAGTGGAATGGAGTGTTGGGAGGTCACAATGTCAACGACACCGGAGCGCTTCAACTCTGCCAGTGGTTTCTGCGCCTTGTCAGCAGAGACAAGACTTTTAGAACTGTAAGCAAAAGCACATAAGTTAGTGGTTGAGGTAGGTGGGGGAAAAGAAGGGAGTGTGGGGGGAGGAATTCGGCACATTCCACCAAAGACAGTGACGCCTGCATTGCATTTACCAGAAGTGCCTGTGCCCACCAGGCAATACACGTGCCATAAGCAGGACGTCCGACCACGGCGTTCCCGGGGGTGTCTATCGGTACACCGACCCCAATTCTGACCGACCCCATTTGTTTTATTACTGACCCCGTCAGTTTCGACCACTTTTCACCGACCCTGCGGACACCCCCTTATGCTTGTTTTTTCACACCGACCTCTTCTCCGACCGACCCCATCAAATTTCGATCTTTTAACACCGACCCCGGCATACACCAAATCTTGCGGTTTTTAAAACACCGACCCCACATTTGACCGACCCCACACTTGACCGACCCCAGTTTTGACCGACCCCTGCAAAAATCAGGGTTCGCCCTTCGGCCCCCCCTTCCCCATGTCGAGCCATCGTGGATGAGAGGTTTCTCATACACGCCGGGACTCACTGTGTATGAGAAATCAAAATGTCGTAAGTCACCTATCCTCAGAAGATGGGTGCATTTCCTGCGCTTGATGTCAAGACGAGGCGAAAACTGGCTCACATGGAGCATCGAATAGCAAAGTGAGAAAGCTAATCCGGACACACGGTAAACCAGTTTCCTCGGATTTCGAGAGCGACGCCTCGGTTTTCGGGGCACCCCTGTAACTGATGCACCGAAAACAGCTTGAGTGGCTTTGAAACGATAAGAGAGTTCCCGCCCTCAAAATCGGGGTCCCTCCCCGGTTTTCGATCTCGACTCTCGCTTTTCGAGTAGGTCGATCGTTTTCGATTGTCAGAAGGCAGAGCAGAGCAGAAATCGATGTCGTCTGTTGCAGTGTCGGTTCTGCTACCATGTCAAGACCATGTTGGCGTTGGGGATCTTGGTGTGATATTTAATCAAGTTATTAGTTATATTTTCGGTAATGTAGGTCATTTTTGAAAGATGGTTTAATAGCGAAATGCGTCCTTCTGCGTCATACCATTCTTGTGAGTACATGTGCATCATGTGTTATGCTTATACATCAATAATGACGCTCTTTTGGTTAGGTTCGCTTTACTGGTTTCCATTCTTTTGCGTTTCTTTTATTATTCAAGGCTTTCGGATTCAGCATTCTTACTGTACACTTCTTGTCACAATTTTCTTTGCGTCTTGTGGGGCATTCTATTGTGCCTCAATACCAATGTTGATTGTTTGTTTATTTACTGAGTTCCATTGCAATTGCTTTCTTGTTCACACAAGTTAATGCTTCTGAGGCTCAGGCAAATTAATTTTTAATCAGGCTATTTCGTGCATGTCAAGTTAAGTTTTCGTTTGTTTTGTTGCAGATGGAGGCTTCTCCTTGTAAAGATGTAGGCAGGATGGGTTACTACTGGTGGACGGAGTGCTGAGACTTCTTATTTTATCGAGTGTTCTATCAGTGCTGAAAAAGGTAATTTCCAAGTTCTTTCTAGTTTGATGTTTATACTTTGATATTTGGACACTTCCATTCTTGAATTATTTTTATGGAGGTCCATAGGGCGAACTTCTAAACCTAACCAATTTTGACTCGGGGAAAGGAAACTATCATCAATATAATCCATAGCAGTAAACATTTGCTGTTTTTTTTTTTCTTTCATTGGGATGTCATGTTTTGTATAACATCACGTAATTCATATTTTGCGTGCTCTTGTTAAATGCACGTCTTCTATCTTAGTCTGACGCAGCTTTAATTTTGTATTGATTTGTTTTTCTTTTGCAAAATCATTGTTTACCCAGTCAAAATAACATTAATGGTATTGTATATTCTTTATGTTAATAAAAATGTAAGTTTGAAATGTTACTGTTTGATTTCAAATTTCCCAATGTTTTCCCACCTAAAGAAAGGTAGTCTTAAAAGAAGTGCACATGTTATCAGGATTTATCATTTATTGAAACGAAGATAGGTTCTCCTTCTAACTTACAGTAATGACAAGATAAGTCACAAAGAATAAATGCCTGGTACAATAAACAAAATAAAACTGTACTCATCACCCATTAAGTCATTTCTTTGTAAAATAAAAAGTAAAAGGATTTCACAAGCATTTGAGTTAAGTCATTTTTTTGTAAAATAAAAAGTAAAAGGATTGCACAAGCATTTCAGTTTAGTCAACAGAAATAAAACAAAAATTCAACACTCAACTTAACTTCATAAACCTGAACATTAGAGTGCATTACCTTGAGCTTGCTGGCTAATCACAGCCCTAGTTGTGAGTTACACCCTCATTCTTTGTAGGCATTCATCTTTTTTACAAAATCCACTAGCTTCTGATTCCTAATCAAGTCGTCCCTTACTATGTTAACTCCTACAGTAGCGCAGGTCAGGAACACTAAAAGAAGTTTATTTAAAGGGCCCCACTTGATGTCGACCACAAAATAAACAGCTAATGGAAGAAATAAGTCCTTCACAGGTTCCGATTCTTGAAACCACGGTTCAGAGTCTACATAGCAAGAAAAAGATAGAGATCCCTCTCCATACGATCCAATCCCTTTAAGTCTTGGGGCTTCTTTGGTCTTAGTCTTCGATTTCTGAAATTGCCAAGGTTTCACGCCCCGAAATCCGAGGAAACTGGTTTACCGTGCAGCACATCGGAATTGTTGATATGCAATCACGCATTGATGACTGTGGTTTTCGCAACTCTTCTAATCATCATAATTAAAGTGCGCCGGCAGGGTAGGCAGCCCATCGCACACACGCCTTCTGGTTGCCTGCCCACCAGGGCGATGAAGCCCAGCACGCTGCCTCCCCCGCAGCCCGTGAGGCGGGCGTCTGACAAGGTGCTGGCCCGGCTTGTAAGCACACGCCCAGGCCAGGTCACGAAGGCCGTGCCAGAGGACGGCATCGTCGGGCACCTTGGTGCTGGCGGGGAGGGCGCCATTGCGAAACTCGCGGGCGGGGAGGGCCGGCGCGGTGGCTGTCTGTACGCACACGCCCGTCCAGGCCAACACAATTTCCATGGAGGGTGTCATCGCGAACCCCATCGGCGGGCATAACCCACGCGGCGGATGATGCGCGGTGTCTTCCCGCAGCCCCGAAGGAAGGCGTCGGACAGGTTCCTGAGGCCACCGACAATCACATGTTTCAGAGGCAACCAGAAATGCCCCGTCACCCCGGGCACACCGCAAGCTCGAGTGATTATCGCGGCGGCACTCGGGACACACGGCAGTCCAGGTCACAAAGGCCTTGTGAAAGGAAAGCGCCGTCGGGAACCTTGGGGATGGAGAGGCCCGGAGCGGTGGCACTTGAAACACGCGCCCGGCCAGGTGACCAAGGCCGTGCTAGACGACGGCGTCGGCCAGCACCTCACTGATGCGAAAGGCCGGCTTGGAGGTGACGCGGCTGCTGGCCCTGCGTGTAAGCGCCGGCAGGGTCCCGAGTCCCGGCGGCGGCAGGAGAGGGCCGCCTTCTTCGCCGAGGACGTCGCTCAGCTGCTTGCGGCCGCGGGGCCGCGGGCTGTGCTCGGCGGTGACTTCAACTGTGTGTTAAGTGATAGAGACACGACGCGCAGCACCATGAAGTCCCCCGAGCTTGCCCAGCTGGTGCTTGGTGTTGGAGTAGGACGTGTGGCCCCGTGCTTGCCCCCAGCCGGGCCACACGTTCGCCACCGCGGCCATGTCGGCAAGGCTGGACCGAGTGTACGCGCCGCCGCAGCTCGCTGTGCACGCCGTGGACGTCGTGGCGGTGGCGTTTAGTGACCTTTGTGCAGTGCCCGTGTCGTTCGACGGAGAGGGTGCACCGCGGCCGCCGAGGCTGCCGTCAGCGTGGCGGTTCGACTGCAGAATCCTGAAGGACCCTGCGTACCTGCCAAGCCTGCAGGACGAGTGGGCGCGGTGCGAGGCGGCGCGGGGCGACGCCGACGTCATCGAGTGGTGGCAAGCCCACCATCCGCCGACACGCCGCCAAGTTCACCAGGGAGTGGCGAAGAGACTGTAAAAGCAAGCTTGCCTTTCTCTATGACCTGCTGCAGGAGCTGGTGACCGCGTCGCCGCGCCCCGCGAGCCAAGCCGAGCTCATCAAGGCGACCAAGGACGAGATCCTGCTCGTGCACGCCGTGGTGCTGGAGGGCGTCAAGGCGCGCGCCGCGCTGGACGACGTCGTCAGGGACGGACGAGCCGGTGTCCGCGGTGCACGTGGGACGCGCCGCCAGGCACGCTCGGCAGCAGGACATCAAAGACATCCAGGACGCCGACGGCCGGGTTCTCTCGGACCCGGCGGACTTGTGCGAGCTGTTCTTCACTTTGTGCGAGGCCGAAGTTCAGGACGCCGGCCGACGGGCTGCGGCTTGAGTCGCCCGTCCTCGCCGCCGCCACGAAGGTCTTGGACGACGCCGACAACGAGCTATACTGTGCAGGCCGTTCAGTGCTGACGAGGTGCACGCCGCCGTCAAGAGGTGTCCGAGACGCAAGGCCCCGGGTGCGGACGGCCTCCAAGGCGCGTTCTACGTCGCAGCGTGGGACGTCGTCGGCGAGGCCATCGCCGAGGTCCAGAACGCCATGTGGGAGCGCCGCTGGGTGCCGCCGGCCATGACGCGAGGCATCATCACGCTCGTCCCCAAGAAGCGCCGGCCCGTCGTCGCCAAGGACCTCCGGCCGATCAGCCGCTGCTGGACGTGGACGTCAAGACCCTGGACAGGCTGATGACGGCGAGGCTGGCCGCCTTCCAGGACCGCCTGCTGCACCCCAACCAAGTTCGGCGCGGCGGCAGGCCGGGGCGCTGTGTGACCTTCGCGACGAGTCGCGACTTTTCCAGTGCCGTCGACAGAGTGAGACACGACTTTTTGTTCGAGGTGCTGGAACGGCGTGGAGTGGGCGCGTAGTTCGTCGATGTGCTGAAGTCGATGTATGCGGGGGCCTCGTCGCGGCTGCGGGTCAACGGCGAGCTGACGGCGTCCTTCGCTGTCGGCCAGTCGGTGCGGCAGGGCGCTCCCCCGCCTCCATGCTGTACTTTTCCATCGTGCTGGCGCCGCTGCTGTTCGTCCTGGAGGAGCGCCTGCAGGGGTTGGCCCTGGCCAACAGCTGCATGCGGGTCTCGGCGTACGCGGACGACGCCTTCCTGGTCCTCCGCGACCCGGGCAAGGCGGCCGCCGTCGTGGAGGTGATAGAGGACTACGGGGCCACGGGGCGTGCTAGTCGACGCGCCGGGCAGCTTCGCCGGCGAGTGGCTCCAGGTGCTGCTCTTAGCTCTCCCACTCGGCGCGCTCCAGCAACGGGTGTGGCTGGCAGCGTCCCACTTCACGGCCTTCCACGCCTCGAGGACGACGGCGGCCGCGGCGGAGCCTGAGGTGGACGCGCGTGCCGCCATCCGCGGCATCTACACCGAGCTGGTGAGTGCGGCGCCCGCCCCGGTGCCAAGGGTCGTCGCCAAGGCCCCCGGCTTGGAGTGGCAGCGCGTCTCTGGGCGAACGTCCGCCACAAGGCCATCCCGGAGGACGTCGAGGACTTCTGGTGGAAGGCAGTCCACGACCTGCCAGCGACGCGCCACCGCCTCCACCGCATCGGCCGCTCCGAGGCGAGGACCTGCCCGAAATGCGCCGCGCCGGACACGCTGGCGCACCGCCTGGCCCACTGCACCGCGATCCAGGACGCGTGGCGCTGGGCCACGCCGAGGACGCTGCTGCAGCCCGACTTCGCGCCGGACGACCCAGACCAGAGAGGCCCGGCGCGGTGGCACTTGAAACACGCGCCCGGCCAGGTGACCAAGGCCGTGCTAGACGACGGCGTCGGCCAGCACCTCACTGATGCGAAAGGCCGGCGTGGCGGCCCCCTAGACATGTGCCGGGTCAGGCGTTAGGCGTCCAAGGCCGTGCTGGAAGATGGCGTGGTCGGACATCACACGGAGCTCTCCATAAGGGTGCGACAGAGACAGACCTACAGTTCAAACCGCGCTTCTGGATCGCTCGGCTGCGTGGCGTCACTCCAGACGCACGCCTGGCCAGGCCATGAATGCCGTGCTCGAGGAGGGCGTCACCGCGCACCTCGCCGCCGCCGTGTCGCTTCTCTCGACGCACGCCCCACAGCAGGCTGATTCCGGGCACTACTGTCGTCGCTGTGTCTCTCGCACTCATGGGGCGCCCCGTTTAGGTGCGAGAGATCTGTACGAAAGCAGTGCTTTATCAGCTGCAGGCTTTTTAAACGTATACGTCTTCACTTTCAATGTTCATTCGACCCTTGGAGGCAACATGTGGGAAAAATAAAATTTAAACGTGCATTACAGATGTTTGTAGCCACGTGATACGGAACTCAAGCCTCTCCAGCTATGATGGTTTTTAAATTCTCGCGCCATAGGCATCATAATGAGTATGAGAAATTAGCGGCAGTTCGTGCGTAAACAGTTGTCATACTGATTTCTCTTGTTTGGTGTGGTATTTTTGAGTCTTTACATCGGCTGCTGTTTTGTTCAACTCGTAATGTGAAGGCAGTAGCTATGTCAAATATTGCATCTCATCACCAATCAAGAAATTGCGCCTTGCCGTCCGCTTGTCCGTGTGTGTAAAGTATATTGTCGTCTATTCAGCTGGTTCAGCTTTTTCTGCGCAGCACATCAGGCGAAGCCAATCAAAGAAACAGTATGTATTTTCTGCAACTTTTATCTATCGGCTCATTTGACGGCATCTATAGTCCTATTCACCTACACTCCGCTTACGTAGCGCCATGTACCTCTGTTGTTTAACAATTTTGGCTCGTTTTACGTCTCCAAATACTGTTTTATTGTTTAACATTTTCGGAGAGCTCATAGGTTATGTACCTGGTTATTCCAGTGTATTGGTTACAGCGTCCCATTTCCCTTTTTCGGCTGCTTATTGTTGTGTTGTGAAACCAACTAATTCGTTCAACTGATCAATACTTTTCTGTATTAAATTACGACACCATAAAGCGACTCTCATTGGTCCCCCTTTGGCGTCCTTTAAAGAGAAAACTCTGAGCCGATTACTGGATAAGAAATGTTCTGTTTAGTAACGCTGCTATTCCCATTTTCCTAGGTACCGGGACAGGTTGCTCCACTGCTGCTGCTCACTTTCTTTATTCATGAATCACTCAACCATTTTCTTTGTTGAAATTATATTGTTCATCTCTATTCTTGCAAAGTCACAATATTTTTTGGTGAGTAATTAACTTTCTAAGTTTCTTGTTGCAACTTCTGATGACTGCCTGAACTGATTCTGTATTTTGTTACATTTTAGGAAGATTGGAGGTCATGGGCCACAAAGTTGATCAATCAGATTCTAAATTCTACTTCTACTCTTTGTGTTTTATTTCAATTCATAGTAAGTACCCCGCTTGTTTTTTATCTACTATTAAATATGCATGCACCAATCAACGTCGTTATACTTTTTTGTTTTCTATTTGTTTAGGATCACTGCCAACCACTGCCACATGCTGTTGACGTACAATTAGCAAGCAGGAATATATGCTCATTGCTATCCTTAAAGTGTTGATTGACTTCAGCTCTAATGCAACATGAGCTCTTCATCGTTATTAATATTATATTAGGAATTTTTGGTAAGTTCTTGCTCTACTCACCAAAATTGAATGTATTTAATGTGCAACCACTGCATCCAGCCTCATTTCTGAAGCGATGGAAAATGTAGAGCATTCTTTTCTGGAGTTTTGAATGAATCATTTTTTTACTATTATCATAGACAATCACTTATAATCTTTCAAGAAATTTAGCCCAATATCAACTTTTCTGAATTTTTGGAAAGGCGTGCGGTATTAGACATTACGTTTTAACTCACTTCATCTGTCCCAGGATAGATCTGTAACACCTGCTTATTGCTTTGGCAAAAGTCCTGGTCATTTGATGTATATTATTTTTATTGCAGGAACCAATGGTGATTGTTTGTGCAGGATGCTGTCCTGTTTTCAGTGCATACGATGCCACACCTTCTGCCGCTTTTCTGCATGTCAACACATCATCTGAGAAAAATTAACTCTCTCATAACTTTGGAAGCATCTGTACTGTGTTATTAGTTGTCATCTCATTCTAGGTATGTTTTTGGTACCTCTTTTCTGGTCTACATTGTGACTTATGCATCAATGAAAGTCACCTCATTATTTTGTATTGTTAGGTCTGTGTGATGGCTCCAATTAATGTTGCGTTTTAAATATTTTTTCTGCTATCGTAATTAGTGTATGAATCACTTTTACATACTTGTTGAAATTTCATGAAGAAAGTTATCTTCAGTAGAGTGGTAATATTTGGTTGCAACCTATTACCTCCAATCCTTTTCTGCACGCTCATTATTTTCATTTGTGCTGACTTGATTTTCACTTGTTTATTGACCGTTGCAATCTGTAATTGGACACTTTTCACCAAATATCTCTCCTTGATGTGCATGTTTTGACGTTCTCAAAAGCAATTTGAACAGTACGTTTTAATTCCACATGGAGGGTACACTCCTCATCAATATTGCTCTATTTTCTACACAGTAACAATTCTTTATTGTGCATCTCCAATCCTTAGAACTGAAGGTTTTGTGGCATGGAACTTATCAATTTGTTTTGGGTGAGGATTTGTTTTTCAATGTGAAATAGCTCTACTATAGCTTATTATTGATGAATGTATCAGCATACCCAAGAAGACCCTTGAGAAGACGAAAATAATAATACTACAATGAATCTCAAGAGGTCACAGTTGATTTTTAGATTTAAATTAAGAAGTCTAATATTTTTTATTTTATTTTTTCAGGGAAAGGAAATACTGAAACAAAGCTGCTGTGCCACCGGGAATGCGACAGACCAGCCGTCTGTACTCGCTGTTTGGGACGTCGTCGGGGGAGTCGTGGCCGACGCTATCACCATGCCATGTCCAGTCTGTACATCCCAAAGGGGCCTGGGCAGGACACCGCGTCGTCTAGGACAACCGGCCCATGGACGCCAAGCTCCTCCTCAGGCTAACGACACGATGTCTACGCTCAACGCCCTGGACTTCGAACTCTGTACTGTACTCTATCGCAACCAGGTGAGCTCCATTGGCGACGGCGGGTGTGTGTCTGTGTAGCTGCAGCACTTCGAAGCCGCGAGGTGCGTTCGACGCCGGACATGTGTTGCTGTCCATGGATGGCGGCGCGGCTTCGAAGTGACGAGTTTTCCGCAACCAAGTCTTTTCCCCTTCAGAGGCTCGCTCAACAGATCTCGGCGCTCTGTGTCCTCATGTTGCCCATCATCGTGGAGCTCCTCAACATGATGCCGAAGTTTATCAGTTCTTCTACATTGAGGTCATTGTAAGGCGTGTCTTCGATTTTCTACATTGTTAGTGGCAGGCTTTTTGTTTATTGTGTATTTGTTACTTACTATTGAATGAACTAACTTATTCGCACAGGTGGGTGGGCCCCCCAAGTCGCAATACTTTCTGACTTGATGGTTTACGTAAGAATGTTCATAGCTTCACTCAAATTCTCAACCCGAAAACTCAACAGCTTCCCATCCTTTACCTTCTTGATGTTTAACCCTAAATAAAATTGGAAAAAAAGGGAGTGTTGCTACATTTTAAAATATTCAGCCCAGAATAAAATTTAAAAGGCACTAGACTTTGATAAAATTTGACAATGTTGCAAATTTTGTTAACTCATTTTGCCCAAATTGTTCTGCTGAGTCCCAGAACCAAAGTGATAATTGAAAATCTGGCAACACCACCTTCTTGGAATTTTATTTAAGGTTAAAAATCTAGTAGCTGAAGGATGGGAACCTTTTAGGTATTTGGGTGGAGCATTTGGAAGAAATGACTAAAATTTATACCTTAACTCTCATAAGTCAGAAAGTATTA
This sequence comes from Stenchaetothrips biformis, assembly GCA_030522485.1. Classification (NCBI taxonomy): domain Eukaryota; kingdom Metazoa; phylum Arthropoda; class Insecta; order Thysanoptera; family Thripidae; genus Stenchaetothrips; species Stenchaetothrips biformis. The sequence continues at coordinate 349,293 of CM060093.1, read as the reverse complement.
GGACATAGGGGTCCCACCTGTGCTAACAAGTTCACTTAATGTGAAGTAACAAAAAACGAAACTCCTGCCTCAATCATATAGATTATAGATATTTGCTTCCTTTTTCAATTTAACTGACCTTAGGACTCACACGAAACTGATTACGTTTTTGCCATCCATATAAATGCCAAACTGTCTGTGCTGCCTTTCACGCATGTTATTGAGTTGAACATTCATTTAACCCTGCGTTAAAAAATGTATATCATCCTGTACTCAATGTATTTTTATGGGGAAGGATTCACGGATTGTGCCAAAATTATATAATAAATAGAATGCCTAATTATTTAGCAGATTTTCAGTATGATGTTCCTTGAAGTTAATTACTCATTTAAAATCACTAAGTGGCAGATGCAGGCAACTGTTGTGAACCTTCAGAGACCTCTTTCTTGCATGTTGTATCGTTTCCATTGCTTTGTTCGAATGGTCATGACATGAATTGGTATGATTTTGGTGTTAAGGAACTATGAATCAAATTTTTTTTCTTTGACAATGAAATACACTTTTCAGTGTGTGGTGCGGTTAATCAGATATTGTCTTTCCCTGCAATGGAGACCATGTGACTCATCTAACAAACTCGTTTGTATAAAAACAAGATGATGATTGAGTTTGTAAGGAATGTAAAAGTCATTCGTTGCTAAGTGACCAAATTGTATCGTTTAACTATCTGCTTTGTTCGTCACGTTAATAGTTGCACATGCATGCATACATATTGGTTTTTCCATCCATGGGGATGTGTGAGGCTTTTAAAAGGGACTCATACTTTGTTTTCATCGTATGTTCTGGCCACAAATGTTGTATTGTACTGTGGTCAAATTTCTGTGTATCTTATCGATGCCTCAGTAATGCAATTGTTATTTTTTTTCATAACCTCTGATTATTTCTCCTGTGTGTGTGTACTTTATCTATTTAGTTTTTTGAAAAAAAAAAAATTGTTAGTGATGATTGAGTTTTTATATTATTCTGTGTTTCAAGTCCATTCTCACTGTGTCACATCTGAATCCATGCAAGTCATATTGCCGTTGCAGTCTCATTCCCAAATGAGAAAGTAACCAGGGATATATGGGTAATTTCTTGTTGGAGTATGAGCATTTCATTCTTTCTGTCTCATACCAATTTCATCCTGAGGCCGGTCTTAGCGTCCCCACAATCTTTAATTTTAACATTTTTTTGTTTTGTTTTTTTGGGATGGCGCTTCCCAATCATATTTAATTTCTATGGAATAACATTACAAATGAATCACATAGCTCCACTATTATCACTGTATCTTTTGTGCTTTTTGAATGGACACAGGACTCGTCAGGCAAAACCACTGATAATTTATAAACTATTATCTGCTTTTGGATAAGAGACAAATTCGAGCCTCTCTTATGAGCACAAGCCTTGCTTTGTTAGCCAATCTTTTCCTCCATTTGCCACACCACAGAACACTAAGGCTGTCTCATGTATAAATATTCTGTCAGTTACTGATGTGTCGGTTTTTGCATACTCAAATGCAAATTGTATGATGCTCTGTATAGTGTATGCATTTTTGGGAAAGCCATCTGGTGCCTATTATTTTACCCTGAACTAAAAATTACTTTTGTCTACCATGGCTGCAGCCCATCATAATTAATTTGGTGTACAGAAAGTAGAGCTAGGTGACCGTTTCAAATGCAAGAAAGCTTCTTCAAAGAAATAGATCAGTAATCGCAGCCACTGCTGCCAACAGGGTCGTTAAGGAAATTGTCATATTAAGTCAGGTTTCATCAACTGAATTTACTTTTCTGTTTTATGCTGTAGTTTCAATTGAGTAGTCATGTCAAAATTTTGGTTTGTTGTTCGTATGGTCCAAGTATTTTAGTCGTAGTATTTTCGTGATTTTGTTTGGTATTTTGTTAATGTGGGAAACCCGTAATGCTTAATTCCTGTTTCTACCCTATATTCGAACGATGCATTTTCAAAGCACCCGGAAGATATTTATTATGTGGCCAAAAGGCCCCTTATGAATATCGTATAGGTTTTTTTTTTTTCAACAAGCGTAGCAGATTTTTTATCCCTCTTTCTGGTACTTTTCAGGCTATCAAGATGCTACTTTTAGGATTCCCTGTGGCGCACGACCCTTCCCTTCCCCCTTCGGACCGCTGGCATTGGTCGGTGTTCGGTCAAAGTATGGAAGAGGGCGCCACCAGAACAGCGCGCGCTGCGCCTCTGCTGATCTTCAACTGTTTCTGGTTGAATGTGTGTGCCTGTTCAACTGAGTACGGTGCCATTTGCAGGTAAGGAAAAGCACTCAAAATGCTCGTCACATAAGCGTTCCCGTGCACCGCTAGTGTTGAATTAGTCCCCAAAGTCACTGCAATAAAACTTGCCTCACTGCTATAAAACTTGCCTATGTCACCAGGCCAAAGCTCTCCCGAACCCAACTTGGTTTTGAAAAGCTAGGTTGATCTCAGGCGCCACTCGTCAGCGTTTAATTTGCGTTAGATTAGGGTAAAAAATAATCACTGAAACTCATTGGGCTATCCGGAATCGCGTTACTACAAGGACCATAATTTTCTGATCATGCTAGGGCCCCGCGACGGTCCAGACTTCTTTAGCTTCCTTTGTGATGACGCGTCTGCTTTAGGCGCGTCTAATGCCACCCGTAAGTAGAGCATCTGCCTTTTACGATTGTAATTATTAAACTTTTCGCCACTTTGCCAGCTACTATCAGGGGGATCACGTTATGCTCAAGTGTTAATTGGGTGTACTTTGGGTCAAATTGCCTGCATTCAAGTACGCAGCCTGAAGCAGGAAGACAAAAGGGGGAGGGGCAATGGGGGAGGTGAGATAATGGTAGGGTGCTAGTACTAATTTGGTTGTTTGGTGACTTCAGAAGGGAATGGAGGTTGTTGTAAAGAAAAGAAAAATAAATGACATCAATTTAACGAACAAATTCTGTATGGAAGGTATTGCTTTTTGGAAAACGTTCCTTTCTATTGCATGTTCACGCCCTCTGTTTGGAAGCCCAGTGTTTAAACTTCTTTAAGTTGTGGAGTTTTGCTTAAAAAGTTCGTTTTCTGCCAATGTTTCCCCCCAGTAATTCGTATTTCAGTTTGTATTGGGGTGGTGCTCACCATAGACTAAGGTTTTGAACTCATTTTTAGCAAATTCTAAAGGTTGCGCCCTGTTAACGGTGACTTGAAATGACACAGCCTCTTTTTCTGTGTCATGAGGTGACTCCACTTTCAATGCAACAAAAATCTGATGGGAATTGGTGAAAATGTTTGGAATATGGTGAGGTGCACCTGCATTATGGACCAACCAGTGAAGATACATCTACATAACTTATTTTCTTCTTTCAAGAGCATCATTCTTGACAATGCTTCCAATTTTATATGAAAATAGGTCCTATGCTGTCATTAATAGTCTGTATCTGATTGCAATTCTAATGGTTCTCAGCCCAAACCACAACTGCTTTAGTTCCAAAAACCCAATTAATTAAGCAAGATTTAGTTTACAGGCTCAAAACCTGACCTGCACCTTTTTTAAAATTGAAGTCTTCCTTATTTACCCTAAATTTTGGTTCGAGTCCCATTTACCGACTTTGGAGCTCATTAGGCGTCTCAGTCGCCTGCGCCGGTCTTTCGGCCCACTGTACACGGACGGTAGGCCTAGCGTTCTGTGGTCTCTAGATTTATATGAAGTCGCTTTTGTTGCTCTGTCTCTCTCGCACTCTTGGAGCGTCTTGTATAAGAGCGAGATAGATAGGGCGGTCAAAACGAATCTTGGAATCCGTCTGCAGGGTAGCAGCCTCGGCTGGAGGACGTCAGCGTAAAAGACTCGGGGGGGGGGGCGCTCACCAGGCAAGCGGTTCGGAAAAGTTGTATCGTCCCTGTCTGCTGCACATAGCGTTCCGTAAGAATGTAACAGAGACAGCGGTGATTTGCTCTTCTGAGTACCTTGCCAGGGTGCTGGGGCTGGGCGCTTGCCCAGGTCTGGTCCTTGAGGTGGCGGCGTAGCACAGTGGGCCAGGTGGTGAAAATCCCGGACGGGTGTTTTGCTCCAGAGTCGCTAAAAGGGCCTCGAACGGAACGTGTGACCTCACCAATGGATTGCTCTGCGAACGAGGAATCCATTGGTGGAGTCACACGTTCGGTTCGAGTCCCAATGAGCGACTCAGAAGCTCACATCCCGTCAGGAGTTTCGGCCGCCTGCGTTAGTCTTCTGGCCCACTGTGCGGCGCGGCTCGCAATAGGCGATCCTGACAATCCATTGGCGTTGACCGCAATTCAATAGATTTTTTTTTTTTTTTTTGTTGTTGTAGTCATGGGTCGAGGACGCAGCAGGTCTCGAAGCAGGGATCGTCGCAGCCGGGATCGGCGCAGCCGGGATCGACGGAGCCCAAGTCGACGCAGCCGCGATCGACGAAGCCCGGATCGGCGCAGCCGGGATCGTCGCAGCCGGGATCGGCGCAGCCGGGATCGTCGCAGCCGGGATCGGTGCAGCCGGGATCGGCGCAGCCGGGATCGGCGCAGCCGGGATCGTCGAAGCCCAGATCGGTGCAGCCGGGATCGACGCAGTCGCGATCGGACCAGCCACACCCGCACATATGAAGATGAGCGGCAAAGCCAGAAGCGGACCTGGTCTCTTACTCGCGAATCAAGCCACCCATCCCAAAGCGGTAAGAGATCGACGGTTCTACACTTTTAAAAACAGTGGCGGTTTCAGTAATGTGCGAGAGAGATCGAGATAGAACTAATGAAAACAGAATTTCCTTGCACTGAGAAAACCTTACAAACTATTTCGGGCCTTACAAAGAAAAGTAGTTTGTATAACAAAGTATTTTGAGCATACATAAGCTTACGAAGAAAATACTTCGTAATTTACAAACTATTCCTTCGTATAACAAAGTATTTTTGTTTGTTATATGTATGCTCAAAATACTTCGTAAGGTTTTAAGAGTGTGTGAATCTTGCTCACTTCCAAATTTATGAGACCTCCACTGGATGGAAATGATTAAAACAGTTGCGTTCTGAGGCAATTATTTCAAAAGTTTATTTTTTTATTTTTTTCAGGAGTTTCAGTAAAGGCTCGTTCTCCGTCTTTGGTATTTCTGGACCCAGAGTCCTCATCTTCTACCAAGGCTTCAGTCCCTGCAGGCAGTAAACCTGTCTTGACACACGACCCCTTGACCCCTTTTATTGAAATTTATTTTCTTACCCATTTTCAGAAATGTCTCTTAATTGGGCTATGTACGTTTGCTCCTAGGATGAAGGCTGCAACCGATGGTACTGCTAAGGAGAACCCAAGTGCAATGTTTGAGCCAGTCTTTAGTGTCCAGAAGTCTACAATCGCTGATTTTGCCAGGGAGAGCTCGCCGAGCACATTGATTGATCCTGTCTTTGGCGTTGATGATGATTCTAACTTTTCTGTAAGTTCTTTAAATTAATTTTTTTTTTTTTTTGGTTTTGGGAGGGGAGGGGGGCAGTATAAATTTGGTACTGTCATACTTGCTTCAGTTTTATCTTTGCCTCCTTGTGACAATCTCCTGATTTTGTGACGTCTTAAGAATATCTTCCTTTGGGTATGGGATCCAAACCGTTACAGTAGAAAAATAATTTTTACTCTGTATGGGCAAAACCACTTTCCTACTGAGTATCTTTCAAGAAACCTAGACATTTGTTTGGAGGACCCTTTTATACGTGAAATGTTGACTGCTACAGGTTGAGAAAATTTTATACTATGTGTTCAGTGTCTTCTTACAGTGGGTGATATTATTTTTCATGCCACTTATGGTCTTGAGAAAGTATTTCAAATAACCCCTGAACCTGAACGCAGAGAATGAGAGAGGGAGAGAGAAATAAATGATGTTTTATCTCATCATACCTTTCCCTTATTGGCTTTATTGTGGTAAAAGTTTCAAACAAAATATCAAGTTAAATTATTTTTTAAAATATGGAATGCTATTTTAACATCATGGGTAGTCATTCTCATCATGTAGCTCTATATTTATATCAAAGGAAATACTGTATTTAAGTGTCTTTTCTATTTCTGTTGTTGTTTGCAGGATCCGGATAGTGACTTCGAACCACCCAAGAAGCAAACAAAACCCAAAGTAGTCACGGTCCCCAAGAAACAAACTACGTTGAGCCAATTTAAGGTATGAAGTCCAAGCGAGACATCCTTCTTGCCATATGTGAAATTATTTGGACTCGTTTTTATGACGTTCCATTTGCAGACTCAACTAAGTTCGGTGCAGACCAGGTCTGCGAGTGCAGCAAGTGCAGCTACAGCTGCAACTTCATCCCTCACCATTATCGATGATGATGATGACATTTCATCGCCAAAAAAAGCTGTTCCTGCAAAAAAAAATACCCGCAGCCCTCTTAGTTTACCAAAACCTGTACGGTCTCAAAAGAAAAAATTAGAAATGACCATCCAGGAGCAGACAGACCAAATAAGTGCTCTGCAGAAAGGTAAACATTTGAGTACTGTTTTGTGTGTGTATGGCCAGCTTGTCCAACAAATCTAATTATCTGTGTTTCTGTACAACAGAGTTGGAGGCCACAAAACTGCAGCTCCAGGAGAAGGAGAAGGAAGTGAGTGCTCCAATGCAATTAAGTCTCAACGTGACCAAAGATCTTATGTTCAGCCTTCGGCTCCACCTAAGTCAGTAAAGGATTTTTTTTTTCAAAATTAGTTCCCTGGAAAAGAAAACATTAGTTCTCAGCATTTATAGTTTAAGTAATAATGAAGTCTTGTGGGCCTTTGGGTAAGCACACCTATTCTACACTTTTAAGCAGCATAGCGCAGAAGTTAAGTAGGGTAAGCATCAGTTTGAAATATTGGCACTCAAACCACTCCTTTTTTTTTTTAAGTAGTGACTGTGGGTGAAGTTAATTTCAAGAAACTGATGTGTCAAAATTTTGTAACGGCCCACATTATTTGTTTGCATTCATTGATTTGATCTTAGTCTGAGCTTAATGTGTGTTCACTTATTTCCTTCAAATAGATGCACTTGACTTTTTCTTTGTTAAGGCCTTGCATGACTCTTTGGTTACTTTGAGATGGAATTGCTCTACAGGGCTTGGTTAACCTTGGTTTTATTTTCTTGTTACACTTCCCATAAACACAATAATTGTTGATTTGAAAAACAATTGCAGGCCGGTTTCAAGCTGACCGTTTTCCCTGGTGAAACAGTAAGTGTAATGTTTGTCCCTTTGTGTGTGCAATAAGATTCCGATACATTTCTCGCCTTGTATTAATGTTTGAAACCTGCTTGACTGCAATGTAGAGGACTGCTCGTCAAAAGGAGATTTTAAGAGAAGAAATCACCTACAAACTGATAGAGGCTGGTTTGGCTCAAGACAAACACAATGCCAATGTCATTGATACCCTGGTTGATAATGCCCCCTCCCGCAAAACCTGGGACGAGGTGGTGGGACTCGATACAGTGAAGCAGCTAGTCGAGGTACGTTTAAGCACATCCCAATGTACTTTCCATAAAATTGAAAGTTATTATTAATGTTGCATTGTGTTCTCCAGGAGTCCGTCATCTGGCCCGTCCAAAGGCCTGATATCTTCCAAGGTCCTAGGAGGCCGCCTAAAGGAATCATGCTGTTTGGCCCTCCAGGAACAGGCAAAACCATGATTGGTGAGCTCCTATTTCTTATGTGTGTTGGTCTGGGGGATACTGGTGTTTTGGTATATCAAACAACCCCAATTTTTATGATTTCCTTCTCTTCCAGCTCAAGTCATAGCCTCGGAATGGGCTGGCAGCATGTTTATACCTATCTCAGCCTCTACCATAATGTCTAAGTGGGTTGGCGATGCTGAAAAAAATGTCAAATCGCTGTTTGATTTAGCTTGGTAGGGTCACTAGCTGATGTGATTACGTGATACACCTTGAACTTTTTTGTTTGTTAATCGTGAATTTTCTGTACAGGGCACTGCAGCCTGCCATTATATTTCTGGATGAAATGGAGGCCCTTTTGTCCATGCGCAACTGATACAGATGGTGAGTGGAACGGTGCCAAATACCACCAAATACTAAATGAATGAAATTCAACCCTTATTTAGATTTAGGAAGCAGAAGAAGGGAATACCTTGACTTATCTCCAAATTGAGTTTTTATTTTATTATTGTGTCTTAAGAATGGTTTTCACCATTGCACCAAATTATGTGACTCACTTAGCAGTCAGGAAGGAATTCACTTTGAAAAAGAATATATCTCAACTTAACCCCTTGTACAGTCTTTATTTCAACGGAAAATGGCACTAATTTAATCAAAGTCCACATGAGTCTGTTGACAAAATTGCCAAACCTTGTATTTTTATGAATTTAGTTTCAAAAGAATCAACTCAACCTAAACTCCCTTTTTTTTCAACTCAGGTTGGCAAAGAGAGACAAGTTCAAAAAATATACCAGAGTAGCAAACTCTTTGTGCAGAGTATAGTTCCATTTGACTTCTCTCCAAATTCGAATTCATTTAGGAAATATAACTCGATCTGATTCTGTTTTCCATTTTAACGGAAAGTGATAAGTCATAGAAACCCTCTGCTGACTGGCCTTACACTTTAAATGTTTTTATTTCAAAATTTAACATTGACTTTTTGAACTCTTCATCAGAACATTTATTCGTTTAGTTTTCGCTTTCCCTTCCAACAGTTTTTTGTTTCTGCTGAAAAATTGCCACAAAGGAGTTATTGCCTTCTTCTGCTTCTTGAATAAATTTATGCTGGTACTTTTTTCAGGACAAAATCATTGAGAGCCGGAACAGGCTACTGTTCATTGGGGCCACCAACCGGCCATTTGACATAGATGAGGCTGTCAGGCGCCGCTTCCAGAAGCGGCTCTATGTCCCATTGCCTGACGTTGAGGTGAGTTCAAAATAAATTTAGGTCAAGTTATATAATATACAATAACCTGCATTCATTCTTTACAGGCTCGCAAAAAGATTATCTACCAGGCCCTTGATGGTGTGACCTATGATGTGACTGAGAGCCAAGTTGATGAAGTTGCCAAGGCGACAGAATTCTATTCTGGGGCCGACATCAAAAACCTTGTGACACATGCGATCAATGGACCAGTGAGGACGCTTCCCCCAGGTGCAATCCAACACATCGATGTCATGGATGTAAGTATAATATTGCCATCAAATCTTATTCAGTTAAGCGTCAGGTTATTAAGTTATTTAAATTACTTAAGGGTGCTACTACAACCAAGTCATCGACTCATCGTTCATCATTTTTCACTTTGAATTTTGAGTACTTATGAATGAACATTACCAAAGATCGAATATAGTTGCTTAAAGTATGGTAAGCCCATGCACTATAGGAAGATGTACAGAAGCAAAGAAACATCACTATGCGTCTATAAGTTAAACAGTATGGCAGGTAGCTGTAACAGCGTGATCACTAAAACAAGCCAAATTAGAAGTAACTGCTGTTACAGCTACCTGCCATACCGTTCAACTTATAGACGCATAGTGATGTTTCTTTGCTTCTGTACATCTTCCTGTAGTGCATGGGCTTACCACACCTGAAGCAACTATTTTCGATCTTTGGTAATTTTCTTTCAAAAGTACTCAAAATTCAATGTGAAAAATGATTGACGATGAGTCGATGAGTTGTTGTAGTAGCACCCTTAAGCAGGAGTAGAGGAAATACGTCAGTGGCTTGGTGATGCAAGCTGCATACGAAAAGTCAATACTACCTAATGAACAAATTTGCATGATTCTCAAAGCATTTGTACATGTCACCTTGCAATTACGTGTACCGTTTTTCATGCTAGACTATAATTTGAAAAGATGTTAGTTAAGACGATATATCTTGATAGGGCACGCATGATTTATTAAGAAAATTGCCACTTCCAGATTTACAAAGTGAATTGGGATAAGTATTCTTCAGATTACTCTAAAAAAATATGATCAAAATCATGATTTCATAAATTACTCTTCAGTACTGATGTGAAACCTCTCCTCCTTCCAGCTCCGCCCTGTGTCAATGGACGACTTCAAGATAGCTCTCCAGGTGGTCAAGTCCTCTGTATCGTCAAAAGATGTGAAGGACCATGTGAGCTTCAACCGAACCTTTGGAGGTGTTTGATGATGCATGTAGTAGTATTATCAAATATGTGCATTTTCTCCTATTGTTTTCTTATGTCCCCCCAGAATTTAACACTGTTAACACATATGTGAACGACTTTAATTTTTTCAGTGGTGGGAATCCTTGCCTTAGTACCTAATAATGTGTTGTGCAAAAACAAGGCATATCAATATCAACAATAAAAGTTACATTGATTTATTGAAGCAAGAATAGTTTTACAATCATTGACAAAGTAATAAACAAAGTAATAAAACATCACATTTCAGTTTACAGCTTGACTATTTTCTTCTCCTTTGACTCAAAACCACAAACAAAACAAAAAAATGTAAAGAGAGAGAGAGAGAAACAGGGTACTAAAGCGACAACAGTCCTAAGGATCTTCCTTCTCAATGAGGCCCAACACATCATTGTACACATTCTGCATCCTTCTTGATGCCCTTCGAAGGAATGTGCGCAAGCTGATGCTGTCTTCTTCGAGATCTGCGTTTAGGCCCTTGATGCGGTCGTCATTGCATATGGCCGAGAGCGTCCTATTTCTGCCAATGCGCCCCCCATGCCTCAAAGTACACAGGTCTTGTGTGTACCTATCCTCAAGACGAACAAAAGTACCTGCAACACACGATTTTGCAACAGTCATCAGAATGGAAAATTGTCGTCACCCTTAGGTGTACCAAAATCTAGGACAGAAAAGGACATAGGTTCAGGCTCTGCAAGTTCATATGCTACCCTTTGCACCCCTGAATAGAAAACTTGATAGCGAAGCCTGATAGCTGAATTGACATCTGTATAAAGGTGCTCCTACAATGACCTCACCAAACTCATCACTTTTGTTTTGAGTGTTTCATTGGTAGGGGGTTGTAAGCATGATACCGTCGGACAGTCACGATGTTCCAAACTTGTGAGCAGCCCAAGTTTCTTGGTACTACACAAAAAGTGGCATCAGTGAAAAGAGACTTCTTCCTACGGCCTAAATAGCGCAGCATTCTCTTACTGATGAATATGAGACACTTTGAACCGTTGAGGGTGGATCCTGCAGCCCCAGAATAAATTGAATCATGGCCATCGAGTGTTCTTGTCAAGTAAGAATAGCGCGGATCCCGCAATGTTCTGTCCAGTTCACTGAGATTGCGAGGCAAGGGATGAGGAAGGGACTTCTCCCTTGCTCGTTGCATTGATGGTAGTAAGAGGTGGAAAGGAATGTTGGCTGCAGCTAGCCGTGGAATCCTGATGACAGAAATACAATATTTAAAGTATTCTAAATAGAATATTTCGTTGCTTTAATCCTGAAACATGACAGGTACCCACCTCAACTTGTTCCTCTCTTCATCATATATTGTTCTAAATGATGCAGTGTCACCAAGTCGACACCGGTCAAGGACAGCTGTACGAAGTCTTCGCTCATGCAGAATGTTCCAATTCGGCTCATGATTGTGCCGCTGTGTCTACCTGAATTCTTCTCCTTGATTATTAACACTTGCTCTCCCCCTGCAGTTTTTTCGGTAGCCAAAGCACTCCAAACTTAACCTGCCTCCCGTCATTGTTCTATTATAATGATAACTGTACCCATCGGGGCCATGGACGAAATGAGTTCCCTTGCGAATACCATCTCCAATTGATATATCTGGAGGCATCACAGATAGGTTTCACTGGAACGACGATACAAACACATACGTTGAGGAGCCCAGTAGGAAAAGATATCACAGTAATCAACAACAACAATTTGCAGTTCAGTTTAAAGTCGCATTCGAAGGCAAAGCTCAGCGCGCTCTGTCTGGGCGTGGTGAGCACTATTGGAACTGCTCCATCGGCTGGGGACGACTAACCCCAACAAAATTTTCACTCACTTTATATTGCTTTGTCACTTTGAAACCACTGTCAAGTACCAATGTCTGAGTCACCATTATGGGAAAATGCCTTTCACTGAACCCAGTTTTTTTTACTCTATGCGTTTTCTGACGCTTCCAATCTGACGGGTGCATGGTGACGTCACAGCCGACGGTGCCTGGCCCATAAGAAAACTTTTCATTTTTGTAATATGAAAAATTAATCTGAATCTGAATATGTGGGTTGAAGGAGAACACAGGAAGGAGAACAAAAAGAAGAAGACAAACACTTGCAGCAGCAGACGGCAGTCGCTAGGAAATTCCTGTGTACTAGAAATTAATTTCTTCGTGCTTGTGGGTTTGCTATGACCTGAAGCCTGCAGAGTTTCACAATCTTTCCCAAGTAAGCATTTTATATTTTCAGTTTTCAATGTCTCTTATCTGTTTGTCATTCACACTAACATCGTTTAAGCCTTTGCTACGAAATGGGGGCTATATCAAGTTAAAGAAGTTCACAGTTCACAGATAGGGTCAGGGGTGAGGCGGGGAACGGGTGAGTTGTGCTGCGCACCTCACCCCTGGCCATATCTGTGAACTGTGAACTGTGAATTTCCTTAACTTGATATAGCCGGGATCCCTAACCTTCATTTCTTGATGGTATTTCCTTGGACGAGAGACAAGAGACGACCGGCGCGTGGGATTAGAGTGTATGCGTGAAAGTTACATTGCTGTCGTCTGTTGATGTTTGTTTTCTTCTCTGTGATCAAGAATGTCACAATCATTCATTGTGATGTAGCTCGACGTCAGCGCGGATGGCGGCGGCGGAGTCCAGCGCGGGGTTCTTCACGTGGCGGCGGCGCGGTGCAGCTCGCAATCAGCGCGGATGGCGGCAGCGGAGTGCAGCACGGGGTTCTTCACGTGGCGGCGGTGCGGTGCAGCTCGCAGTCAGCGCGGATGGCGGCGGCGGAGTGCTCCACGGGGTTCTTCACGTGACGGCGGCGCTGTGCAGGTCGCAGTCAGCGCGGATGGCGACGGCGGAGTGCAGCACGGTGCTCTTCACGTCAGGGCGGCGCAGTGCAGCTCGCAGTCAGCGCGGATGGCGACGGTGGAGTGCAGCACGGTGCTCTTCACGTCAGGGCGGCGCAGTGCAGCTCGCAGTCAGCGCGGATGGCGACGGTGGAGTGCAGCACGGGGTTCTTCACGTCGGGGCGGCTCGGTGCAGCTCGCAGTCAGCGCGGATGGCGGCGGCGGAGTCCAGCGCGGGGTTCTTCACGTGGCGGCGGCGCGGTGCAGCTCGCAATCAGCGCGGATGGCGGCAGCGGAGTGCAGCACGGGGTTCTTCACGTGGCGGCGGTGCGGTGAAGCTCGCAGTCAGCGCGGGGTACACCTAGGGGTGACGACAATTTTCCATTCTGATGACTGTTGCAAAATCGTGTGTTGCAGGTACTTTTGTTCGTCTTGAGGATAGGTACACACAAGACCTGTGTACTTTGAGGCATGGGGGGCGCATTGGCAGAAATAGGACGCTCTCGGCCATATGCAATGACGACCGCATCAAGGGCCCAAACGCAGATCTCGAAGAAGACAGCATCAGCTTGCGCACATTCCTTCGAAGGGCATCAAGAAGGATGCAGAATGTGTACAATGATGTGTTGAGCCTCATTGAGAAGGAAGATCCTTAGGACTGTTGTCGCTTTAGTACCCTGTTTCTCTCTCTCTCTCTTTACATTTTTTTGTTTTGTTTGTGGTTTTGAGTCAAAGGAGAAGAAAATAGTCAAGCTGTAAACTGAAATGTGATGTTTTATTACTTTGTTTATTACTTTGTCAATGATTGTAAAACTATTCTTGCTTCAATAAATCAATGTAACTTTTATTGTTGATATTGATATGCCTTGTTTTTGCACAACACATTATTAGGTACTAAGGCAAGGATTCCCACCACTGAAAAAATTAAAGTCGTTCACATATGTGTTAACAGTGTTAAATTCTGGGGGGACATAAGAAAACAATAGGAGAAAATGCACATATTTGATAATACTACTACATGCATCATCAAACACCTCCAAAGGTTCGGTTGAAGCTCACATGGTCCTTCACATCTTTTGACGATACAGAGGACTTGACCACCTGGAGAGCTATCTTGAAGTCGTCCATTGACACAGGGCGGAGCTGGAAGGAGGAGAGGTTTCACATCAGTACTGAAGAGTAATTTATGAAATCATGATTTTGATCATATTTTTTTAGAGTAATCTGAAGAATACTTATCCCAATTCACTTTGTAAATCTGGAAGTGGCAATTTTCTTAATAAATCATGCGTGCCCTATCAAGATATATCGTCTTAACTAACATCTTTTCAAATTATAGTCTAGCATGAAAAACGGTACACGTAATTGCAAGGTGACATGTACAAATGCTTTGAGAATCATGCAAATTTGTTCATTAGGTAGTATTGACTTTTCGTATGCAGCTTGCATCACCAAGCCACTGACGTATTTCCTCTACTCCTGCTTAAGGGTGCTACTACAACAACTCATCGACTCATCGTCAATCATTTTTCACATTGAATTTTGAGTACTTTTGAAAGAAAATTACCAAAGATCGAAAATAGTTGCTTCAGGTGTGGTAAGCCCATGCACTACAGGAAGATGTACAGAAGCAAAGAAACATCACTATGCGTCTATAAGTTGAACGGTATGGCAGGTAGCTGTAACAGCAGTTACTTCTAATTTGGCTTGTTTTAGTGATCACGCTGTTACAGCTACCTGCCATACTGTTTAACTTATAGACGCATAGTGATGTTTCTTTGCTTCTGTACATCTTCCTATAGTGCATGGGCTTACCATACTTTAAGCAACTATATTCGATCTTTGGTAATGTTCATTCATAAGTACTCAAAATTCAAAGTGAAAAATGATGAACGATGAGTCGATGACTTGGTTGTAGTAGCACCCTTAAGTAATTTAAATAACTTAATAACCTGACGCTTAACTGAATAAGATTTGATGGCAATATTATACTTACATCCATGACATCGATGTGTTGGATTGCACCTGGGGGAAGCGTCCTCACTGGTCCATTGATCGCATGTGTCACAAGGTTTTTGATGTCGGCCCCAGAATAGAATTCTGTCGCCTTGGCAACTTCATCAACTTGGCTCTCAGTCACATCATAGGTCACACCATCAAGGGCCTGGTAGATAATCTTTTTGCGAGCCTGTAAAGAATGAATGCAGGTTATTGTATATTATATAACTTGACCTAAATTTATTTTGAACTAACCTCAACGTCAGGCAATGGGACATAGAGCCGCTTCTGGAAGCGGCGCCTGACAGCCTCATCTATGTCAAATGGCCGGTTGGTGGCCCCAATGAACAGTAGCCTGTTCCGGCTCTCAATGATTTTGTCCTGAAAAAAGTACCAGCATAAATTTATTCAAGAAGCAGAAGAAGGCAATAACTCCTTTGTGGCAATTTTTCAGCAGAAACAAAAAACTGTTGGAAGGGAAAGCGAAAACTAAACGAATAAATGTTCTGATGAAGAGTTCAAAAAGTCAATGTTAAATTTTGAAATAAAAACATTTAAAGTGTAAGGCCAGTCAGCAGAGGGTTTCTATGACTTATCACTTTCCGTTAAAATGGAAAACAGAATCAGATCGAGTTATATTTCCTAAATGAATTCGAATTTGGAGAGAAGTCAAATGGAACTATACTCTGCACAAAGAGTTTGCTACTCTGGTATATTTTTTGAACTTGTCTCTCTTTGCCAACCTGAGTTGAAAAAAAAGGGAGTTTAGGTTGAGTTGATTCTTTTGAAACTAAATTCATAAAAATACAAGGTTTGGCAATTTTGTCAACAGACTCATGTGGACTTTGATTAAATTAGTGCCATTTTCCGTTGAAATAAAGACTGTACAAGGGGTTAAGTTGAGATATATTCTTTTTCAAAGTGAATTCCTTCCTGACTGCTAAGTGAGTCACATAATTTGGTGCAATGGTGAAAACCATTCTTAAGACACAATAATAAAATAAAAACTCAATTTGGAGATAAGTCAAGGTATTCCCTTCTTCTGCTTCCTAAATCTAAATAAGGGTTGAATTTCATTCATTTAGTATTTGGTGGTATTTGGCACCGTTCCACTCACCATCTGTATCAGTTGCGCATGGACAAAAGGGCCTCCATTTCATCCAGAAATATAATGGCAGGCTGCAGTGCCCTGTACAGAAAATTCACGATTAACAAACAAAAAAGTTCAAGGTGTATCACGTAATCACATCAGCTAGTGACCCTACCAAGCTAAATCAAACAGCGATTTGACATTTTTTTCAGCATCGCCAACCCACTTAGACATTATGGTAGAGGCTGAGATAGGTATAAACATGCTGCCAGCCCATTCCGAGGCTATGACTTGAGCTGGAAGAGAAGGAAATCATAAAAATTGGGGTTGTTTGATATACCAAAACACCAGTATCCCCCAGACCAACACACATAAGAAATAGGAGCTCACCAATCATGGTTTTGCCTGTTCCTGGAGGGCCAAACAGCATGATTCCTTTAGGCGGCCTCCTAGGACCTTGGAAGATATCAGGCCTTTGGACGGGCCAGATGACGGACTCCTGGAGAACACAATGCAACATTAATAATAACTTTCAATTTTATGGAAAGTACATTGGGATGTGCTTAAACGTACCTCGACTAGCTGCTTCACTGTATCGAGTCCCACCACCTCGTCCCAGGTTTTGCGGGAGGGGGCATTATCAACCAGGGTATCAATGACATTGGCATTGTGTTTGTCTTGAGCCAAACCAGCCTCTATCAGTTTGTAGGTGATTTCTTCTCTTAAAATCTCCTTTTGACGAGCAGTCCTCTACATTGCAGTCAAGCAGGTTTCAAACATTAATACAAGGCGAGAAATGTATCGGAATCTTATTGCACACACAAAGGGACAAACATTACACTTACTGTTTCACCAGGGAAAACGGTCAGCTTGAAACCGGCCTGCAATTGTTTTTCAAATCAACAATTATTGTGTTTATGGGAAGTGTAACAAGAAAATAAAACCAAGGTTAACCAAGCCCTGTAGAGCAATTCCATCTCAAAGTAACCAAAGAGTCATGCAAGGCCTTAACAAAGAAAAAGTCAAGTGCATCTATTTGAAGGAAATAAGTGAACACACATTAAGCTCAGACTAAGATCAAATCAATGAATGCAAACAAATAATGTGGGCCGTTACAAAATTTTGACACATCAGTTTCTTGAAATTAACTTCACCCACAGTCACTACTTAAAAAAAAAAAGGAGTGGTTTGAGTGCCAATATTTCAAACTGATGCTTACCCTACTTAACTTCTGCGCTATGCTGCTTAAAAGTGTAGAATAGGTGTGCTTACCCAAAGGCCCACAAGACTTCATTATTACTTAAACTATAAATGCTGAGAACTAATGTTTTCTTTTCCAGGGAACTAATTTTGAAAAAAAAAATCCTTTACTGACTTAGGTGGAGCCGAAGGCTGAACATAAGATCTTTGGTCACGTTGAGACTTAATTGCATTGGAGCACTCACTTCCTTCTCCTTCTCCTGGAGCTGCAGTTTTGTGGCCTCCAACTCTGTTGTACAGAAACACAGATAATTAGATTTGTTGGACAAGCTGGCCATACACACACAAAACAGTACTCAAATGTTTACCTTTCTGCAGAGCACTTATTTGGTCTGTCTGCTCCTGGATGGTCATTTCTAATTTTTTCTTTTGAGACCGTACAGGTTTTGGTAAACTAAGAGGGCTGCGGGTATTTTTTTTTGCAGGAACAGCTTTTTTTGGCGATGAAATGTCATCATCATCATCGATAATGGTGAGGGATGAAGTTGCAGCTGTAGCTGCACTTGCTGCACTCGCAGACCTGGTCTGCACCGAACTTAGTTGAGTCTGCAAATGGAACGTCATAAAAACGAGTCCAAATAATTTCACATATGGCAAGAAGGATGTCTCGCTTGGACTTCATACCTTAAATTGGCTCAACGTAGTTTGTTTCTTGGGGACCGTGACTACTTTGGGTTTTGTTTGCTTCTTGGGTGGTTCGAAGTCACTATCCGGATCCTGCAAACAACAACAGAAATAGAAAAGACACTTAAATACAGTATTTCCTTTGATATAAATATAGAGCTACATGATGAGAATGACTACCCATGATGTTAAAATAGCATTCCATATTTTAAAAAATAATTTAACTTGATATTTTGTTTGAAACTTTTACCACAATAAAGCCAATAAGGGAAAGGTATGATGAGATAAAACATCATTTATTTCTCTCTCCCTCTCTCATTCTCTGCGTTCAGGTTCAGGGGTTATTTGAAATACTTTCTCAAGACCATAAGTGGCATGAAAAATAATATCACCCACTGTAAGAAGACACTGAACACATAGTATAAAATTTTCTCAACCTGTAGCAGTCAACATTTCACGTATAAAAGGGTCCTCCAAACAAATGTCTAGGTTTCTTGAAAGATACTCAGTAGGAAAGTGGTTTTGCCCATACAGAGTAAAAATTATTTTTCTACTGTAACGGTTTGGATCCCATACCCAAAGGAAGATATTCTTAAGACGTCACAAAATCAGGAGATTGTCACAAGGAGGCAAAGATAAAACTGAAGCAAGTATGACAGTACCAAATTTATACTGCCCCCCTCCCCTCCCAAAACCAAAAAAAAAAAAAATTAATTTAAAGAACTTACAGAAAAGTTAGAATCATCATCAACGCCAAAGACAGGATCAATCAATGTGCTCGGCGAGCTCTCCCTGGCAAAATCAGCGATTGTAGACTTCTGGACACTAAAGACTGGCTCAAACATTGCACTTGGGTTCTCCTTAGCAGTACCATCGGTTGCAGCCTTCATCCTAGGATTTTATTTGGGGCAGCCAGACTGCCCTCCTGTGCAACCAGCTGACCCAAAAAACTTTTAGAAGCTGCGAACACCAGTAAATTCCCTAAGTCATGCTTGAGACAGGAATTGCCACCTACTTGAAGTCACTGTTAAGCTAAAGCTGCAACACAAACAAATTCATCAAGAGATATTGAATACTGAGGTCTCGTGTAACTTTGTCCAGTGGCAAATTAATCTGAACATTTTTAATTCACTATTTAAAGTTAGAGTGCTAATAAATAATTCCAATGAAAGGTCAGACAGATAATGCCACTTTGGCAAAAGACTGTTAATGTTTTTTTTTCTTACTATACATACTATACTACATACTATACATACTATACATAGCAAACATAACGTAATGTTACTCAAGTAAATCAATTCATGAAGTATTCTTTTGTTATAAAATCATGTGCAAGATCATAAAAAGGTAAAAATATATTCTATGGGTGCTCCTAATGACTTCATCAAACTCATCACTATCAAATTTTCACTTCACACTTATCATGTACTTTGAATTATTTCATTGGTAGGATGATAAAAACTTTAACCCATATGGTTACTCTCAGTAATCAAAATGTAATACAGTACCGTAGGGAACATTATTTCTTATGCCCTAGGATTAATTTCAGTCTTTCCATCACCATATGGAAAATAATAAAGCCAAAATGATTTTTTTTAAAATTGAATTTTTGTTACATAATCAAATGTGTGTTAATAAAAAGACAGCCAATAGTCCTGAATGTAAGGAATGCTGGACAGAACAAGCCTCTAACTAATTTTAATTGAAAAGATTAACCATATGGGCAACAAGTCCTTTCCCCTCTGTCACTTTGGCAGAGTGACACAGGTCCACCAAAAGCCATTTTTTAAATTCTGAACATTTTGAGCAGCTTGTTACGAGCAGTGTTTTCATGCCAGTGCCAAATTCTTTCCAAGCAGGGAGCAGGTGATCCTCAGTGCATTGTGTGTGGTCCCATTTTCAATTGCAAGCAATTAGAACCAGAAGAGTGCCTTTGTATTATATAGTGGTTAGGTTTCATTTTCTTTAGATGGATGTTTTTGTTACCAAATTGCTTGCAATAGAAATGGGACCACACACAATGCACAGAGTATCACCTGCTTTGTGCTTGGGAAGAATTTGGCACTGGCATGAAAACACTGCTCGTAACAAGCTGCTCAAAATGTTTCAGTGCAATGATATCACTATATACACAACATGAGTGTAAAATAAAAAGTTGATGAGCAATTGTTTTATTTTCAAATTGTAAATTATTTATCAGTTAAACTGTCATGATTTGTTGCATTCCAGAAAGTATTCAAGCTGCTCCAACTACTAGCCCAACCGAACAACCTATTATCAATGATTTTGATGACTCGTCATTGCGTGGAAGTGAAGATGAGGCAAATTAAGCCAGAGACAAAGAGAGACACGTATTGGGTGAACATTCCACTGACAAAGGTAAAGCAGCTCTAGGAAGTATTTCAACGGATTCCCCATGCAACAATCCTTACCTTTCTTATGTTTAAGGATCCACTTCTTCACAACACGAGGCAAGAAACCGAGACGAGAAGCAGACATACTTGATGAGCCGCAAAAGAAGTATGGATGATGGCATGGCAGATTCCAATTCCTCCGGCAGCCAGTTAGTTGTTCCTAGAAAAAAAATATCAAATGTCACAATGTTAGGAGAACCAACTTCTCTTCTAGGTAGAATAACAGAAATGCAAAAAACATTCTAAATTTTAGTCTTAGTGTGTTTACAGCTTGACTTCTTTTGTTTAAGGATCAAATCTTTTCTCACTGGAACTGAGAAATAAAGACAGAGAGGAACAAACCCCAAGCAACAAGACAACAACAGATTTTATTTGGGGCAGCCAGACTGCCCTCCTGTGCAACCAGCTGACCCAAAAAACTTTTAGAAGCTGCGAACACCAGTAAATTCCCTAAGTCATGCTTGAGACAGGAATTGCCACCTACTTGAAGTCACTGTTAAGCTAAAGCTGCAACACAAACAAATTCATCAAGAGATATTGAATACTGAGGTCTCGTGTAACTTTGTCCAGTGGCAAATTAATCTGAACATTTTTAATTCACTATTTAAAGTTAGAGTGCTAATAAATAATTCCAATGAAAGGTCAGACAGATAATGCCACTTTGGCAAAAGACTGTTAATGTTTTTTTTTCTTACTATACATACTATACTACATACTATACATACTATACATAGCAAACATAACGTAATGTTACTCAAGTAAATCAATTCATGAAGTATTCTTTTGTTATAAAATCATGTGCAAGATCATAAAAAGGTAAAAATATATTCTATGGGTGCTCCTAATGACTTCATCAAACTCATCACTATCAAATTTTCACTTCACACTTATCATGTACTTTGAATTATTTCATTGGTAGGATGATAAAAACTTTAACCCATATGGTTACTCTCAGTAATCAAAATGTAATACAGTACCGTAGGGAACATTATTTCTTATGCCCTAGGATTAATTTCAGTCTTTCCATCACCATATGGAAAATAATAAAGCCAAAATGATTTTTTTTAAAATTGAATTTTTGTTACATAATCAAATGTGTGTTAATAAAAAGACAGCCAATAGTCCTGAATGTAAGGAATGCTGGACAGAACAAGCCTCTAACTAATTTTAATTGAAAAGATTAACCATATGGGCAACAAGTCCTTTCCCCTCTGTCACTTTGGCAGAGTGACACAGGTCCACCAAAAGCCATTTTTTAAATTCTGAACATTTTGAGCAGCTTGTTACGAGCAGTGTTTTCATGCCAGTGCCAAATTCTTTCCAAGCAGGGAGCAGGTGATCCTCAGTGCATTGTGTGTGGTCCCATTTTCAATTGCAAGCAATTAGAACCAGAAGAGTGCCTTTGTATTATATAGTGGTTAGGTTTCATTTTCTTTAGATGGATGTTTTTGTTACCAAATTGCTTGCAATAGAAATGGGACCACACACAATGCACAGAGTATCACCTGCTTTGTGCTTGGGAAGAATTTGGCACTGGCATGAAAACACTGCTCGTAACAAGCTGCTCAAAATGTTTCAGTGCAATGATATCACTATATACACAACATGAGTGTAAAATAAAAAGTTGATGAGCAATTGTTTTATTTTCAAATTGTAAATTATTTATCAGTTAAACTGTCATGATTTGTTGCATTCCAGAAAGTATTCAAGCTGCTCCAACTACTAGCCCAACCGAACAACCTATTATCAATGATTTTGATGACTCGTCATTGCGTGGAAGTGAAGATGAGGCAAATTCAGCCAGAGACAAAGAGAGACACGTATTGGGTGAACATTCCACTGACAAAGGTAAAGCAGCTCTAGGAAGTATTTCAACGGATTCCCCATGCAACAATCCTTACCTTTCTTATGTTTAAGGATCCACTTCTTCACAACACGAGGCAAGAAACCGAGACGAGAAGCAGACATACTTGATGAGCCGCAAAAGAAGTATGGATGATGGCATGGCAGATTCCAATTCCTCCGGCAGCCAGTTAGTTGTTCCTAGAAAAAAAATATCAAATGTCACAATGTTAGGAGAACCAACTTCTCTTCTAGGTAGAATAACAGAAATGCAAAAAACATTCTAAATTTTAGTCTTAGTGTGTTTACAGCTTGACTTCTTTTGTTTAAGGATCAAATCTTTTCTCACTGGAACTGAGAAATAAAGACAGAGAGGAACAAACCCCAAGCAACAAGACAAGGAATTCAGCTCCAAATGGTGAGTGAATGGAGCACTGACAAAACGATTCTCTTGCACATGTTCTCCTACAAAATTAGCTGAATGAATACTTTTGTCCGTTACAGGTGAAGATTGTGAAGTTGAAAGCAACCTCACGCCTTATCAGAAACAACGAATGAAGAACTTAACAGAAAACGAATCTTTTCTCAAGGGACTTAGAGTAGAACTAGGTAAGCAACTATTACATCTCTATGCACCTTTTTTGACCAATGCTTAGTTAATCAAGTAAAAATGTATCTATAACTTCTCTTTGCTTTCCCTGTAAGATTCATCACCTTCACTTCCTTTGCTCTCACCATCACCAAAGGCGGCTCCGACCAAGGGGAAACAAAGGCGTTCTTCTCCCAAAGCTTCCAGCCAGAGAGGTTGGTGTTTTGGATTGCCTTCAGTCATCTGAATTCCTGGTTCACTTAATTTAAGTGCTCCTCCATTGACCTCATTTAACGCATCACCTTTCAACCTTTAAGTTCACACTTATCATGTATTTCAAGTGATTTCATTGGTAAGGACTTGTAAGCCATGGTTACTCTGTGATCAAAATGTGGTTCAGTATTGTACAGAAAATTATTTTTCATGCTCTAAGACTAATTTTTATCTTTTCATCAACATGTTATGAACAAAAAAGCCTGGAGCATAGGGAATACTGTAATCTACAAGACTTTGAGACATTTTGAACTAAGAGCCTAAAAGCCTACAAGTCCTTTACCAATGATATAACTTCCAACACTAGACGAGTGTGATATAAAAAGTTAACGAGCAATGAGTTGATGACTTTGTTTTGGTAGCACGTTTTGAATCACCTGAACTTGTTTTTCTTTGACAGATTCAGGCAAAACCTTACCTGTTCGTAAAAGCAGTGCAGCAGCACGCCAACTTATCAAGGATTCTGCTGACCAGTCAGGATCAGAGGACAGCGATATATCTTGCTTAGACTGGCCAGAAGATGAACATGAAGACGGGGCACATGAAAGCGTGCATTCCTCCTCAGATTCTGACAGTGAAGATTCCCATTGCATCCAAAAGAAAACTGCTGAACAGAAGAAACAAATGGATGCACCTAAAGGTATACAAAAAGTCGGACTTAATATTGTTAGGACAGTCTCAGTTAGTTATTAAAGCAGCAATGTTCTAAATAGCTTCAAGAAAAATTCAAGTTTTAAAAATAAAATATTTGTATTGGTCTGAAGGAAAATAGATTAATGAATAGAAAAGCAAAACTCTTGATACAAGTCCATTGGTTTTCAGGTCAGCGTGATAGAAGAAGAGTGGCCAGCCCCCAAGCTCATGCATTCCCCAGGGCAGAAGAAGAAGCAGTGGATGATGTGGAAGTTGTCCAAGCCGAAGAAGACAATGGTGGAGACGTTGAGGAAGATGTTGGTGATGATGGACAAGATGGCCATGAAGAACCTGGAAATAGGAAAAAAAAGACAGCTGAATTAAAGAAACAAAGGCAAGCATTAAGGAATTCAGGTCAGGCATATGTTCGCAACAATGGAGAAGTAGTTAGGGGTCGTGTTCGGAAACCACCACATGAATGCAAGAGAAACAAGTGCCACTTAACCATAACACCGGAAATTGGTGAGAGACTCTTTGAGGAGTATTGGGCTCAAGGAACTTTTAACAAACGACTTTCATACGTCGTGGCTCGAATGCAGAAGGCTGAAGTGGCTCGGAAACGTCCAAGAAAAGAGGATTGTAACAGAGAGAAGTTTTACTCATACAAATATTTTTTTGACATCAATGGAACAAAGATTCAAGTCTGCCGATCCACCTTCTTAGACACTATTGGAGAAACGGACAGGTTTGTTCGAGATGCTGCAGACAACAAGAGCAGGTCATATTCAGGCATATCAAAAGATGATTCCAGAGGTCGCCATAAGCCCCAACATACCCTACCACAACCTACGAGAGAAGCTGTGCTAAGGCACATCGAGTCATTTCCAGCTTATGTGTCTCACTACTGCAGAAACCAAACAAACCAGCTTTATCTGTCTCCAGAATTGAATAGAAGGAAGATGCACGATCTGTACCAAGAAATACCAGATACCCCTCCTGTCAGCTACGATACATACAGAAGAATTTTTGCTACAACGAAAAGGAAATTTCACGCCCCCAAGACCGATGGCTGTGATACATGTGACAAGCTGGAAGTACTAATGCGGGCTTCACGCTGCAACGCACTGAAACGCGGTCACGCAATGTCGCAATGTCATACAACGTCACGCTGTCATGGAGTGTCACGCTGCCACGCAGTGTCACGCAATGTGACGCCTTCACGCAGTGTCACGCTGTCACGTACTGTCACGCTGTCATGCAGTGTCATGCAGTCACGAAGTGTCACAAAGTATCATGCAGCCACAAAGTGTCACGCAGTGTCACGCTGTCATGCTGTGTCACGCAGTCACAAAATGACACGCAGAGTCACACAGTTACACGCAGTGTCACGCTTTCACGCAGTGCCACGCTGTCACGGAGTGTCACGCAGTGTTACGCAGTGTCACGCAGTGTCACGCAGTGTCACGCGGTGTCATGCAGTGTCACGGTGTCACGCAGTGTTCTGCTGTCACGCAGTGTACTGCTGTCACGCAGTGTCACGATGCAACACAGTGTCATGCTGTCACGCAATGTCACGATGTCACACATTGTCACGCTGTTATGCAGTGTCACGCAGTCAAAAAGTGTCACGTAGTGTCATGCAGTGTCACGGATTGTCACGCAGTGTCACGCTGTCACGCAGTGTTACGCTGTTATGCAGTGTCACGATGTCATTCAATTTCACGATGTCACGCAGTGTCACACTGCAACTCAGTGTCACGCTGCAACACAGTGTCATGCTGTCACGCATTGTCACAATGTCGAGCAGTGTCTCGCTGTCCCGCAGTGTCACGCTGCAACGCACTGTCACGCTGTCACGCAATGTCACGATGTTACACAACGTCACGCAGTCATGGAGCGTAACGCTGCAAAGCTGTGTCACGCTTTAACACAGTGTCATGCTGTCACCTAATGTCACGATGTCAGAAAGAGTCACGCTTTTATGGAGTGTCACGCAGTCACAAATTGACACGCAGTGTCACGCTGTCCCGCAGTGTCACGCTGCAACGCACTGTCACGCTGTCACGCAATGTCGCGATGTCACACAGCGTCACGCTGTCATGGAGTGTCACGCTGCCATGCAGTCTCACGTGGTGTGACGCTGTCACGCAGTGTAACGCTGTAACACACTGTCAAGCTGTCATGCAGTGGCATGCAGTCACGAAGTGTCACAAAGTGTCATGCAGCCACAAAGTGTCACGCAGTGTCACGCTGTCATGCTGTGTCACGCAGTCACAAAATGACACGCAGAGTCACACAGTTACACGCAGTGTCACGCTTTCACGCAGTGCCACGCTGTCATGGAGTGTCACGCAGTGTCACGCAGTATCACGCTGTCCCGCAGTGTCACGCAGTGTCATGCAGTGTCACGCTGTCACGCAGTGTTCTGCTGTCACGCAGTGTCACGAGGCAACACAGTGTCATGCTGTCACGCAATGTCACGATGTCAGAGAGAGTCACGCTGTCATGCAGTGACACACAGTCACGAAGTGTCATGCATTGTCACGGTGTTACTCAGTGTCACTCCGCATCTCAGCGGTGTCACGTTGTCACTTGGTGTCACACTGTCACGCTGTCACGCAGCGTCACGCTGTCATGTAATGTCACGCAGCCACCCAGTGTCACGCGCTGTGACGCTGTCACGCAGTGTCACAGTGTCACGCCCTGTCACGCTGTCATGCAGTGTCATGCAGTCACGAAGTGTCCCAAAGTGTCATGCAGCCACAAAGTGTCACGCAGTGTCACGCTGTCATGCAGTGTCACGCAGTCACAAAATGACACGCAGTGTCTCACAGTCACTCGCAGTGTCACGCTCTCACGCAGTGCCACGCTGTCCCGCAGTGTCACGCAGTGTCACGCTGTCACGCAGTGTCACGCAGTTTCAAGCAGTGTCACGCTGTCACACAGTTTCACGCTGTCACGCAATGTCACGCTGTCACACATTGTCACGCTGTTATGCAGTGTCACGCAGTCACGAAGTGTCACGTAGTGTCACGCCATGTCACGGAGTGTCACGCAGTGTCATGCAGTCATACATAGTAGGCTGCAACGCACTGTCATGCTGAAACACAGTGTCATGCTGTCACGCAATGTCACGATGTCACACAGTGTCACGCTGTCATGCAGTGTCAAGCAATGTCTCACGCATTATCAAACCGTCACGCTCTGTCACGCTGTCATGGAATGTCCAGCTGTCACTAAGTGTCATGCTCTCACGCTATGTAACGCTTTGTCAAGCTGTAACACAGTGTCAGCCAAACACTGCGTAACAGCTCGATTGGTGACGGAGACTTCAAAAGATTATCCTTTATCACAAGAAACCAGTGCCTTATACACAAACTCGCATTTTCGCATAGAAATAGACAGAAATTAAACGATTAATTCTTCGCTTATTGATCCCGCACAGTTTCAGCTCGATTGGTGACACTGGCTTGCACGTTAAAAAAAAAACAAGTATCTTAACTGCAATGACGCACATTCGCCTAGAAATATGCTTAAAAGCGTGTTTTTGGGCCCGGCCTTCTGGTTCCGCATAGTTTTAGCTCGATAAGTGACAGAGACTACAAAAGATAATTTTTATCACAAGACTCAAAAGCAAAATTGCATTTCGCATTGAAAATAAAGCAGAAGTTAGTGTTTCTAGGCGTTTAGTCGTGTTTATCGACAGTTTTAGCTCGATTGGAAACAGTAACTCTAAAAGAGTATTCTTGGGTCACGAGATACGACGATCCAAAACACAAAATCTTGTTTTCGCATTGATTTATGCCAAAGAGCAAAATTTCAGGCCAAGCATTGTGATATCGCACAGTTTTAGCTCGATTTGTGACACCGACCCTAAAAAACTATTCAAAGCACAAGAAACAAGTGCTTCAAGCAGAAAGTCGCATTTTCTTTTAAAGATGAGCTGAAAAGCGTATTTTTGGGCCTGGCCTGTTAATCCTGTGTAGTTTCGGATTGATTTGTAACACCTATTCTCCGAAATAAATCTTGTCACAAAAACCTGTGCCTAAAACACAAAAACGCATTTTTGCACCGAAATAAGCAGAAATTCAAGGTATAAGGCCTCGCTGTTGATCCCGCATAAATGCAGCGCAATCGGTGACACCGACCTTTAAAGATAATTCATGTCAAAAGAAAAAAGTGCCTCAACCACAAAGACGCATTTTCGCCTAGAAATAAGCTCATAAGCGTGTTTTTGCCCCCGTCCTTCTGGTCCGGCATAGTTTCAGCTCGATAAGTGACAGCGACTACAAAAGATAAATTTTATCTCAAGAGTCAAAAGCCTTCAAAACTAAATCGCATCGCTCATTGCAAAAACTAAAAGTTAGTGTTTTTTTTGGCGTTTAGTCATGATTGTCGACAGTTTTAGCCTGATTGGAAACAAAAACTCAAAAAGAGTATTCTTTTGTCACGAGATATGACGACTTAAAACACAAAATCTCACTGGTAATTTGACAAAGTGACGAAAGTCCATTACAATAAGTTTTGGAGAAGAGCCAAGAGCAACACTTAATCTTGAGTATAAAATAGAATTTTGCTTATGGATACATAAAATTGATGCTACTTTCTTTTGACTTCATGCTTTACAAACTGCTTTAAACCCCATGCCAATAGGACCAACGGTATAGGAATTAGTGGACTTACGCCATTTCTCAGCCTACTGAACAGCTGTCAAAATGGCGAAAGTCCTCCAGTAAGCAGATGAAGTGACGAGAGTCCAAACCATAAGCTAAAAAAGTGACGAAAGTCCCAACCATAAGCTGACTAGTGACGAAAGTCCACACCAAAAGCTGCTTAAGTGACGAAAGTCCACGGATACAGCAACAACGGCAAAAGACCCAGGCTTCAGGTGTCAAATTAGCGTAACTCCATTTTACATTGCCGAACTAACAACAGTCTTTGATCTCACTTCAGAAACCTGTCTGTTAGTATTGGGGAACCAACTTGCGAGTACCCAGAAGTAGTTGTGTGGCTCCATGATTAACTCTGATAACAACGAAAGTCATGGCTCATTTTAAAAGAAATTAAATCAAATTGACTAAGACTCAGTTGATATTATCAATCAGGCTAATTGTATACTTGCATCAGCCAAAATAACTTTACCTAAATGAAAGTATTTGGTCTGGTTTGCTGTCTTCATGACAGCTATTTTCATGTGATGCAATCTTACCTTATGCCAGGTCTCACCAGGTGCATCTATACTCCATCACAGGTTAAGAGGGCTACTCAGTTTTGTTACAGTTGTTGATGACAACATGACAGGCTTCAATCTTCCATAGACCAAGATTCACACAATGGAGTTCTTTGACGTCCTCGGAAATATGTAACAAATTCTGAACAAAACATGATGCTTTCCCCACCGACAGAGGACCAGCCTTTGCTTTCAAACACAACAACAGACATCATATTTTCATTCTGCTAGTCGTGCCAATAGCAGTGACTGTGAATAGAAGATGAGCTGCGAATAGCCTCATCTCCCACTTCTCCCCTCACCCTTTTCCCACCCCGTGTCCCTCGCCCAGCCTCCAGCTCGCCACAGCTGATGACTGATTGCAGCTGCTAAACTGTTGAATGCCTTGCACTAATTATATTTATCTTTGTGAGACTTGCTCTGCTTTTAATACTGTTTTCTCAAAATTGTTGCAGATCTACTGCCTTTTATTGCTGTAGAGATTCCCCAAGTCAGTGTGGCGATCTAAAATCAAATAAACCACTGATAAATGAATGGTTGGTTGATGTTTTCTTGTGTACGCATGGGAACTTTATCAATGTAAACTGGAATTTAAATTGGCATATCTCTCAAAACTCCCTTGGCCCCTTCACATAGCCTGATCTCTCTTTACTTAGGGAAATCACATCAGGTTCTTATTGGTGCACTGTATACATTTTGTAATAAAAAAAATAATCAATTTGATTGCTTATAAATGTCCAGTTTCCTTGCACCTCACGAGCAACTGTCATAAGGCAATGAGTGTCACCTCTGGCTGTGCTGTAAGTGCTGGAGGAACTTCATTTCTACTAACTAAAGTTTTGGGGAAGAAAAAAAGAGGAAAAAAGATTTGATAAATCTTATTTTGGGAGAGCACTTAAGATAAATGTCTCATCAAGGCACTACTAAATGTCAGGACACATTGAACTTTTTAACTTTTTTTCTGAGGAGATACCCATCCTGGGTTCCAATACCCTGAAAGAAAAGAATTCATTGGAAACTTCTTACCACTAGCAGGTTTTACTTGAGTTAAGTTTGGAAAGAAAATGTCACCTGGTGGAGACGGGGGAGGCTTTACACCTCTGTGCCTGGACACAGTATTCATCTCTAAGTCAGTCAAATTAGCAGCTTTGTAAAACTGAAACAAAATGGAACGATTATAGTTAGTAACCTCTTTTCTTGCTATACAGAGTGCTCTGCATTGAAATTTAAAACGGATCATCTGATGGTGCTATTATGAAGCTTGAAATTTTGAAATGGATAAGACTAAAATACTCTGGTCATCAATAAACTAGTATCCACGTTAAGTTATAGTTTCACATCTAGTAAAAAATTCCATCAAAAAGTGAATGCAAGACGATAATTTGCGACAGAGCTCACTGAGGTCGAGACAGAATTCAAAAGAATCGTGTTGCATAAAAAGACATGTCTTAACTTTTACAATGCTATTGATTTAGCATTTTAGGCACAGCCACAAGGAATGTTTTTAAGTTTTGAAGAAAAGCTGCCCTTTAAAGGCAATGGTCATGCCAT
This sequence comes from Stenchaetothrips biformis, assembly GCA_030522485.1. Lineage (NCBI taxonomy): Eukaryota > Metazoa > Arthropoda > Insecta > Thysanoptera > Thripidae > Stenchaetothrips > Stenchaetothrips biformis. The sequence goes on along the minus strand of CM060093.1, from coordinate 318,834 downwards.
AACAATGTATACAAACTTACCCCCTCACACCTGTGGCACGTGTAGGCTGGAAGCCCCTTCCTCTTCTTGCCTCTCACTGGCCGCCCAGTGTCTGGTCTCTCAGGCCTCCTGAAAATGAAATCTGGGTTCAGAATAAAGTACTCTGTATCAAAAATAAATTGCTTGGTTTTCAGGTTTTAAGAAGCCAAAGGTAAATAATTATTGGTAACTACACACAATTAACACAAAAAATGTTCTCAGCAGAACATTCTTTCTTTGCACCACAGTGTTGCCCACACATGATGTGTTGGAAATAAAACGAAATGGATAAAAATTTGATATAACTGCCACAAAAAGAATTCCATCCCGAGAAACATTTTAGAGTAGCACCATGCGTATTGGATACATTGGGATGTAGGAACATTACCTGTTGTAGTCGGAGAGTGGAGGCTGGTTTGTTTTTTTTGCCTCAGCCTGTTTGCTTTCTTGGCTTTCTTGAAGCGCATCATTTTCTTTGCCTAGGCTTGGGCTTGGCTCTTTGACATAGAAGTCATCATCGTCATCAAACTTCAACTTCCTTTTAATCCAGCCCGATGACATTGTGATCTGGAAAGAGGAAAATAATTTTTCTTATAAGAGGAACTCAACCTTAGAAACATAATGAAACTATTCATGATTATTATGAAGTGTCAGATTACCAAACATACGATTGAGAGAAAACACATTTAACATATATTCAGACTACTTTTGTTAAAAGTCACTCAGCACATGAAGAAAGGAAAAGATAAGTCGCATAGTGGATCAAATATAATTCAGTTGTGTTCACTTGTGCATTCCCACAGGAGCTAATGTGTGCAATAGCTTCCTCTTGCTTTTAGTACAGGTTTGCGGCTTGAAGTTCCCCAGAGCAAACTTCTGACAGCAGTACAAACCCTTACTCAGAAAGTTTAGCTCCCATGGGAGTTACACAAATGAACAAAATCCAAGCACACAGAATCCACGATCGATACAATGGAGGCATAAAGGCAGACGGCTGAACCCTAAACTTTTAAGACCAAGTTTATGGAAGCAACGTCATAAAATATAAGAGTGCAATACAGATAATAGAGGGATATTGGAGCAAACATTAATGTGGAAAATGAAAAAAAATGGCACAAAAGTTATTACACAAAATTTTGTTGCCGGACCTGATACTCTGGCTTTTTACATGTCTCTAGGACACTAAAACACCCACCAAAAAACAGCCAAATTCGACAGGTGAAATCCAACTCTGTCACCTCTTCTTTATTTTTACTCTTTGTAGGGGTTAAACAGCTCTTAAAAAGGATAAAGTTAGAACTTCTGCAAATGAGGGGCTGTCGAGCACACATCTAACCAATAAGTAAATGTTGTTGGACAGAGCAAATTAGAAAAAGTCAATTGCGATTGTCGTAAACTTAAAATGATCTAAAAATGACTATTACTTTTCGCTAAAATTCTTCTTCCTTAATGGGTTAAAAATATGTAACTGCGATGTGGGCGTCCTTTGGCGGGAATGACACACAGGACGACAATGGGGAGCTACGACCGGGCTAACTACGGCCGTCGCCACCGGTGGCGCTAGTTGCCACAGTTAACCCAACAGCTGAAATGCCCCTTCTTGACATTAAAAATAGAACAACTGATTGAAAGGCTAGGGAAAAAGTGAACCATTCGCAACTTTAACACTGTCAAATTGTTTTGAAGCATCGACTCAAAGTATTTGAGGCTACAGCTATGAACAATACCCGCGGCCTTTATCAGTAAGGAAGTTTTGGTTGCCATGGTTGGCTATACATCCCCTGTCAACACCGGCAAGTTTCAGATCAACGCTAACGGTTCACCTGTTTGAATTGAGGAGCAATTCAATTAGAAAGACTGAACTACATCAACATGAGCAAACAATTAAGCAAACGGTTAGGCATAAGAGGTGTGACCCGTTCTGGCCGCATGCTGAAAATGGTTGGGGTAGAGCCTCCAGGTAAGAATAATTATATGAGACGGTTGTGATCAATGTACGAGTTGACCAACTAGTTCCAGTTATTTAATAATTCAGAAAAGTATTGACTTGCTGTAGGCCTACTAATTTTGCACCAACTGAAATTCACTTTTTCACTTATTCACTTTTCTTGTAGCCACTCCAGTTCCGATACCTCTTAAAAGGGGAACGACCATAAAAAGAGGTTAGTTTTATGTGTAATATTTACTTTCAGTTGGCTTTGTCAGGCTGAATCTAAATTGGTACTAAAGACTTGATACATGAAATTGTACTTCCTTTGTTAAGACGATGATGCCGACTCTGATGTAAGTTTTACTGAATCCGAAGCCTGGGTCCTGAACTGCCGATGGTTAGAAGGTTCGTTGCCTCCTCACTGCAAACTGTACGATTCTGGACAACCTGAAACCAAAAGAAAATGAACCGTATTTTCTGATTTTATTTAATAGATGTTGGAGAAAGGAACATACGATCAAAGAAAACACTTGTTGACTACTCCTCATCAAGTGACAACAAGGAAAACAAAGGTAGGGAATTATGATCGTGGGCTCCAATAAATTATTTAGTTTGATAAGCCATTGTCATTTTCACACTTGCCATAAAATGTGTACCAGTTCCCAGTTACAAGGTGCAAAATTTAAATGAGAAGTTTGGTCAGTAAAATAGTATTAGTTTCCTAAATGAAATGCAAAATACGAACTGTCCTAATTAAGATGGAAAAGATCAATCTTTAATTAACTTTTAAAATTCAAGTAAGTTACAAATTTAGCAGAGTGCAAACAAGAGCAGAGAGTACAGTTTCAATTCTCTCAATTGCTCAATTGTATTTTCATTTGAAAAGTAAAATATGAAACAAAAGCTTTCTCCTTGCCAGCACTGTGTTGAATTGTAACCCCATTTCCATTTCCAATTTGTAAATTGTGAGTCAGCTAAACTGTCATAATTTGTTGCATTCCAGAGAATATTCAAGCTGCTCCAACCAAACAACCTACTATCAATGATTTTGATGACTCGTCATTGCGTGGAAGTGAAGATGAGGCAAATTCAGCCAGAGACAAAGAGAGACACGTATTGGGTGAACATTCCACTGACAAAGGTAAAGCAGCTCTAGGAAGTATTTCAACGGATTCCCCATGCAACAATCCTTACCTTTCTTATGTTTAAGGATCCACTTCTTCACAACACGAGGCAAGAAACCGAGACGAGAAGCAGACATACTTGATGAGCCGCAAAAGAAGTATGGATGATGGCATGGCAGATTCCAATTCCTCCGGCAGCCAGTTAGTTGTTCCTAGAAAAAAAATATCAAATGTCACAATGTTAGGAGAACCAACTTCTCCTCTAGGTAGAATAACAGAAATGCAAAAAACATTCTAAATTTTAGTCTTAGTGTGTTTACAGCTTGACTTCTTTTGTTTAAGGATCAAATCTTTTCTCACTGGAACTGAGAAATAAAGACAGAGAGGAACAAAACGCAAGCAACAAGACAAGGAATTCAGCTCCAAATGGTGAGTGAATGGAGCACTGATCGAATGATTCTCTTGCACAGGTTCTCCCACAAAATTAGCTGAATGAATACTTTTGTCTGAAGGGAAAAATAATTCCATTTCTTTAAACCGAGTGAATTAAGGAGCATATACAATACAATGATCTGAGTTTCATTGAACCCTCAGAAAGTTGAATGCCTTGTTGTGGATTTTTTGTTAGTCTTTGTCCAAATTGGTGCGCTTTGTAAGCACAATGTGGAACAGTTTTGAAGGTATCAATATTCCCCATTGTGAAGGGACGTGGCATGATTTGTCCTCCCTTCATAAGAGTTACTAATTTTCACACTTCATTTTAATAGTGAATTAAAAATGTTTAAATTAATTTGCCGCTTGACAAAGTTACACAAGACATCAGTATTCAATATCTCTTGATGAATTTGTTTGTGTTGCAGCTTTAGCTTAACAGTGACTTCAAGTAGGTGGCAATTCCTGTCTCAAGCATGACTTAGGGAATTTACTGGTGTTCGCAGCTTCTAAAAGTTTTTTGGGTCAGCTGGTTGCACAGATTTTATTTGGGGCAGCCAGACTGCCCTCCTGTGCAACCAGCTGACCCAAAAAACTTTTAGAAGCTGCGAACACCAGTAAATTCCCTAAGTCATGCTTGAGACAGGAATTGCCACCTACTTGAAGTCACTGTTAAGCTAAAGCTGCAACACAAACAAATTCATCAAGAGATATTGAATACTGAGGTCTCGTGTAACTTTGTCCAGTGGCAAATTAATCTGAACATTTTTAATTCACTATTTAAAGTTAGAGTGCTAATAAATAATTCCAATGAAAGGTCAGACAGATAATGCCACTTTGGCAAAAGACTGTTAATGTTTTTTTTTCTTACTATACATACTATACTACATACTATACATACTATACATAGCAAACATAACGTAATGTTACTCAAGTAAATCAATTCATGAAGTATTCTTTTGTTATAAAATCATGTGCAAGATCATAAAAAGGTAAAAATATATTCTATGGGTGCTCCTAATGACTTCATCAAACTCATCACTATCAAATTTTCACTTCACACTTATCATGTACTTTGAATTATTTCATTGGTAGGATGATAAAAACTTTAACCCATATGGTTACTCTCAGTAATCAAAATGTAATACAGTACCGTAGGGAACATTATTTCTTATGCCCTAGGATTAATTTCAGTCTTTCCATCACCATATGGAAAATAATAAAGCCAAAATGATTTTTTTTAAAATTGAATTTTTGTTACATAATCAAATGTGTGTTAATAAAAAGACAGCCAATAGTCCTGAATGTAAGGAATGCTGGACAGAACAAGCCTCTAACTAATTTTAATTGAAAAGATTAACCATATGGGCAACAAGTCCTTTCCCCTCTGTCACTTTGGCAGAGTGACACAGGTCCACCAAAAGCCATTTTTTAAATTCTGAACATTTTGAGCAGCTTGTTACGAGCAGTGTTTTCATGCCAGTGCCAAATTCTTTCCAAGCAGGGAGCAGGTGATCCTCAGTGCATTGTGTGTGGTCCCATTTTCAATTGCAAGCAATTAGAACCAGAAGAGTGCCTTTGTATTATATAGTGGTTAGGTTTCATTTTCTTTAGATGGATGTTTTTGTTACCAAATTGCTTGCAATAGAAATGGGACCACACACAATGCACAGAGTATCACCTGCTTTGTGCTTGGGAAGAATTTGGCACTGGCATGAAAACACTGCTCGTAACAAGCTGCTCAAAATGTTTCAGTGCAATGATATCACTATATACACAACATGAGTGTAAAATAAAAAGTTGATGAGCAATTGTTTTATTTTCAAATTGTAAATTATTTATCAGTTAAACTGTCATGATTTGTTGCATTCCAGAAAGTATTCAAGCTGCTCCAACTACTAGCCCAACCGAACAACCTATTATCAATGATTTTGATGACTCGTCATTGCGTGGAAGTGAAGATGAGGCAAATTCAGCCAGAGACAAAGAGAGACACGTATTGGGTGAACATTCCACTGACAAAGGTAAAGCAGCTCTAGGAAGTATTTCAACGGATTCCCCATGCAACAATCCTTACCTTTCTTATGTTTAAGGATCCACTTCTTCACAACACGAGGCAAGAAACCGAGACGAGAAGCAGACATACTTGATGAGCCGCAAAAGAAGTATGGATGATGGCATGGCAGATTCCAATTCCTCCGGCAGCCAGTTAGTTGTTCCTAGAAAAAAAATATCAAATGTCACAATGTTAGGAGAACCAACTTCTCTTCTAGGTAGAATAACAGAAATGCAAAAAACATTCTAAATTTTAGTCTTAGTGTGTTTACAGCTTGACTTCTTTTGTTTAAGGATCAAATCTTTTCTCACTGGAACTGAGAAATAAAGACAGAGAGGAACAAACCCCAAGCAACAAGACAAGGAATTCAGCTCCAAATGGTGAGTGAATGGAGCACTGACAAAACGATTCTCTTGCACATGTTCTCCTACAAAATTAGCTGAATGAATACTTTTGTCCGTTACAGGTGAAGATTGTGAAGTTGAAAGCAACCTCACGCCTTATCAGAAACAACGAATGAAGAACTTAACAGAAAACGAATCTTTTCTCAAGGGACTTAGAGTAGAACTAGGTAAGCAACTATTACATCTCTATGCACCTTTTTTGACCAATGCTTAGTTAATCAAGTAAAAATGTATCTATAACTTCTCTTTGCTTTCCCTGTAAGATTCATCACCTTCACTTCCTTTGCTCTCACCATCACCAAAGGCGGCTCCGACCAAGGGGAAACAAAGGCGTTCTTCTCCCAAAGCTTCCAGCCAGAGAGGTTGGTGTTTTGGATTGCCTTCAGTCATCTGAATTCCTGGTTCACTTAATTTAAGTGCTCCTCCATTGACCTCATTTAACGCATCACCTTTCAACCTTTAAGTTCACACTTATCATGTATTTCAAGTGATTTCATTGGTAAGGACTTGTAAGCCATGGTTACTCTGTGATCAAAATGTGGTTCAGTATTGTACAGAAAATTATTTTTCATGCTCTAAGACTAATTTTTATCTTTTCATCAACATGTTATGAACAAAAAAGCCTGGAGCATAGGGAATACTGTAATCTACAAGACTTTGAGACATTTTGAACTAAGAGCCTAAAAGCCTACAAGTCCTTTACCAATGATATAACTTCCAACACTAGACGAGTGTGATATAAAAAGTTAACGAGCAATGAGTTGATGACTTTGTTTTGGTAGCACGTTTTGAATCACCTGAACTTGTTTTTCTTTGACAGATTCAGGCAAAACCTTACCTGTTCGTAAAAGCAGTGCAGCAGCACGCCAACTTATCAAGGATTCTGCTGACCAGTCAGGATCAGAGGACAGCGATATATCTTGCTTAGACTGGCCAGAAGATGAACATGAAGACGGGGCACATGAAAGCGTGCATTCCTCCTCAGATTCTGACAGTGAAGATTCCCATTGCATCCAAAAGAAAACTGCTGAACAGAAGAAACAAATGGATGCACCTAAAGGTATACAAAAAGTCGGACTTAATATTGTTAGGACAGTCTCAGTTAGTTATTAAAGCAGCAATGTTCTAAATAGCTTCAAGAAAAATTCAAGTTTTAAAAATAAAATATTTGTATTGGTCTGAAGGAAAATAGATTAATGAATAGAAAAGCAAAACTCTTGATACAAGTCCATTGGTTTTCAGGTCAGCGTGATAGAAGAAGAGTGGCCAGCCCCCAAGCTCATGCATTCCCCAGGGCAGAAGAAGAAGCAGTGGATGATGTGGAAGTTGTCCAAGCCGAAGAAGACAATGGTGGAGACGTTGAGGAAGATGTTGGTGATGATGGACAAGATGGCCATGAAGAACCTGGAAATAGGAAAAAAAAGACAGCTGAATTAAAGAAACAAAGGCAAGCATTAAGGAATTCAGGTCAGGCATATGTTCGCAACAATGGAGAAGTAGTTAGGGGTCGTGTTCGGAAACCACCACATGAATGCAAGAGAAACAAGTGCCACTTAACCATAACACCGGAAATTGGTGAGAGACTCTTTGAGGAGTATTGGGCTCAAGGAACTTTTAACAAACGACTTTCATACGTCGTGGCTCGAATGCAGAAGGCTGAAGTGGCTCGGAAACGTCCAAGAAAAGAGGATTGTAACAGAGAGAAGTTTTACTCATACAAATATTTTTTTGACATCAATGGAACAAAGATTCAAGTCTGCCGATCCACCTTCTTAGACACTATTGGAGAAACGGACAGGTTTGTTCGAGATGCTGCAGACAACAAGAGCAGGTCATATTCAGGCATATCAAAAGATGATTCCAGAGGTCGCCATAAGCCCCAACATACCCTACCACAACCTACGAGAGAAGCTGTGCTAAGGCACATCGAGTCATTTCCAGCTTATGTGTCTCACTACTGCAGAAACCAAACAAACCAGCTTTATCTGTCTCCAGAATTGAATAGAAGGAAGATGCACGATCTGTACCAAGAAATACCAGATACCCCTCCTGTCAGCTACGATACATACAGAAGAATTTTTGCTACAACGAAAAGGAAATTTCACGCCCCCAAGACCGATGGCTGTGATACATGTGACAAGCTGGAAGTACTAATTTCAGCTGCACAAAACGATGAAGACAAGGCCAAACACAAGAATGCAAAAGAACTTCACCTCAGAAAGGCAGAGAAAGGATATGCGTTGAAAAGAGAAGCCAGAGAAGCTGCAATGAAAGATCCAACCAAGAGAACTTTAATATTTGATCTGCAGCAGTGCCTCCCCACACCACATCTAAATTGTAAACAAATTTACTATGCAAGGCAACTGTACGTCTACAATCTCACTGTAAATGACCCAAAAACAGGACTCACCCATTGTTACATGTGGACTGAAGCAGAGAGTGAGAGGGGGAGCAACGAAATTGCAACATGCCTGTTAAAGCATATTTTGGAGCAGATTCCAAATGGAGTCACCTCACTCAAACTTTTCTCTGACTGTTGTGGCGGTCAAAACCGCAACAGCACAATAGTAATGGGAATGTTTGTAGCCCTTCAAGAACATCCTTCACTGCAGGTAATTGACCACCATTTTCTCCAGCCTGGCCACACCTTTATGCCTGAGGTGGATAATAAGCATGCAGTCATAGAAAGGTACAAGAAAACTTTACTGAAAGTCAGTGTCCCCTCTCAGTGGTTTGAGGTTGTCAGGCAGGCAGGTATGACCGATAAGACCCACTTTCCAGAAGGCAAATTCAAAGTGGTCCATGTGAATCGTCACTATGATATAAGTTCCCTGGCCAAAGGGAATTTTCACATCAAAATAGGCAGAAATTAAGGCTTAAGGCCTTGCCCCTTGATCCCGCACAGTGTCAGCTTGATTGGCGACACCGACTTTCAAAGATTGTTTATGTCACAAGGTTAAAATACCTCAACACCAATGACGCATTTTCGCCTACAAAAAACCTAAAAAGCGTCTTTTCGGCCTGACCTGTTTGTCCCACAAATTTTAGATCGCATAGTGACAAAGACTACAAAGGTAATGATTTATCACAAGACACAATTGCCTTCAACACAAAATCGAATTTTCACATTAATTAGTGCCAAAAGGCATAATTTACGCCCAAGCATTGTGAAATCGCAAGTTTTGCTCGATTTGTGACCCTGACTTTTAAAAACAATTCAAACCACATGACACAAGTGCCTCAAACACCAAGTCGCATTTTCCTTCAGAATTGAGCTGAAAAGCGTGTTTTTAGGCCTGGCCTGTTGATCCCGCATAGTTTCGGCTTGATTAGTAACACCTCCTTTCGAAGATGAATCTTGTGACAATAAACCAGTGCCTAAAACACAAATTTCCATTTTCACATAGAAATAAGCAGAAATTAAAGAACTACGGCCTCGCCTATTGATCCCACATAGTTTCAGCTCGATTAGTGACACCGACTTTCAAAGATAATTAATGTCACAAGATTAAAGTGCCTCAACTACAATGACGCATTTTCGCCTACATAAAAGCTGAAAAGCGTCTTTTCGGCCTGACCTGTTGGTCCCGCATAGTTTCAGGTCGATTGGTGGTAGAAACTACAAGTGATTATCATTTATCACAAGAAACCAGTGCCGTTAACACATTTTCACATCGAAATAGGCAGAAATTTAAGGTTTAAGGCCTCGCCTATTGATCCCGCACAGTTTCAGCTTGATTGGCGACACCGACTTGCAAAGATAATTCATGTCACAAGGTTCGAGTGCATCAACCACAATGACGCATTTTCGTCTTCAAAAAAGGTGAAAAGCGTCTTTTCGGCCTGAACTTTTAGTCCCGCAATGAATTAGATCGCATGGTGACAAAGACTAAAAAGGCAATCATTAATCACAAGACACAATTGCCTTCAACACAAAATCGCATTTTCGCATTAATTGGTGCCAAAGGCATAATTTACGCCCAAGAATTGTAAAATCGCACAGTTTTGGTTGGATCTGTGACACTGACTTTCAAAAACAACTTAAACCACAAGACACAAGTGCCTTAAACACAAAGTCGCATTTTCTTTTAAAAATGAGCTGAAAAGCGTGTTTTTAGGCCTGGCCTGTCGATCCCGCATAGTTTTAGCTTAATTTGTAACAACTTCATACGGAGATAAATCTTGTCGCAAAAAACGAGTGCCTTTTTCACAAAAACGCATTTTCGCTATGATAAATGCCGAAATTAAAGGATAAAGCCCTCACCTATTAAACCCGCATTCACGAGTCGCGCAGTGTCACGCTGTCACGCACGGTCACGCTGTCATGCAATGTCATGCAGTCACGAAGTGTCACAAAGTGTCATGCAGCCACAAAATGTCACGCAGTGTCACACAGTCACACGAGGTGCTACGCTTTCACGCAGTGCCACGCTGTCACGCAGTGTCACGAAGTGTCACGCTGTCATGCAGCGTCACGCAGTGTCACGCAGTGCCACGCAGTGTCACGCAGTGTCACGCAGTGTCACGCAGTGTCACGCAGTGATCGCAGACTAAAGTGTCACGCAAAGTCACGCAGTTATGAAGTGTCACGTAGTGCCACGCAGTGTCACGCTGTCACGAAGTGTCACGCAGTAACGAGCTGTCACGCAGTGTCAAGCTTCAACGCTGTGTCTTGTTGCAACGCAGTGTCACGCTGTCACGCAGTGTCAGGCTCTTAAGCAGCGTCGCGCAGTCACGCAGTGTCACGAAGTGTCAGCCAGTGTCACTTTGTCACGCTGCACAGCACTGTCACGCTGCAACGCAGTGTCACGCTGCAACGCAGTGTCACGCTTCGACGCTGTGTCACGCTCCAACGCAATGTCACGCTGTCACGCAACGTCCCGATGTCACACACTGTCACGCTGTCATGCAGTGACACGTAGTCACGAAGTGTCATGCATTGTGACGGTGTCACAAAGTGTCACTACGCATGTCAGCGATGACACGTTGTCACTTAGTGTCACACTGTCACACTGTCACGCAGTGTCACGCAGTGTCACGCAGTGTCACGCAGTGTCACGCAATGTCACGCAGTGTCACGCAGTGTCACGCAGTGTCACGCAGTGTCACGCAGTGTCACGCAGTGTCACGCAGTGTCACGCAGTGTCACGCAGTGTCACGCAGTGTCACGCAGTGTCACGCAGTGTCACGCAGTGTCACGCAGTGTCACGCAGTGTCACGATGCAACACAGTGTCATGCTGTCACGCAATGTCACAATGTCACACATTGTTACGCTGATATGCAGTGTCACGCAGTCACGAAATGTCACGTAGTGTCATGCAGTGTAACGAAATGTCACGCAGTGTCACACAGTCACACGAGGTGCTACGCTTTCACGCAGTGCCACGCTGTCAAGCAGTGTCACGCAGTGTCACGCAGTGTCACGCAGTGTCACGCAGTGTCACGCAGTGTCACGCAGTGTCACGCAGTATCACGCAGTGTCACGCAGTGTCACGCAGGTTCACGCTGTCACGTAGTGTCACGCAGTGTCACGTAGTGTCACGCAGTGTCACGCAGTGTCACGCAGTGTTACCTAGTGTCACGCAGTGTCACGCAGTGTCACGCAGTGTTACGCAGTGTCACGCAGTGTCACGCAGTGTCAAGCAGTGTCAAGCAGTGTCATGCTGTCACGCAGTGTCAAGCTGTCACGTGGTGTACTGCTGTCACGCAATTTCACGATGTCACACATTGTCACGCTGTTATGCAGTGTCACGAAGTCACGAAGTGTCACGAAGTGTCACGCAGTGTCACGCATTGTCACGAAGTGTCAAGCAGTGTCACGCAGTGTTACGCAGTGTCACGTTGTCACGAAAGGTCACAAAGTGTCATGCAGTGTCACGGAGTGTCACGCAGTGTCACGATGTCATTCAGTGTCACGCTGTCACGCAGTGTCACACTGCAACTCAGTGTCACGCTGCAACACAGTGTCATGCTGTCGCGCAATGTCACAATGTCACGCAGTGTCACGCTGTCGCGCAGTGTCACGATGTCATGCAGTGTTACGCAGTCAAAAAGTGTCACGCAGTGTCATGCTGTCCCGCAGTGTCACGCTGCAACGCACTGAAACGCGGTCACGCAATGTCGCAACGTCATACAACGTCACGCTGTCATGGAGTGTCACGCTGCCACGCAGTGTCACGCAATGTGACGCCTTCACGCAGTGTCACGCTGTCACGTACTGTCACGCTGTCATGCAGTGTCATGCAGTCACGAAGTTTCACAAAGTGTCATGCAGCCACAAAGTGTCACGCAGTGTCACGCTGTCATGCAGCGTCACGCAGTGTCACGCAGTGCCACGCAGTGTCACGCAGTGTCACGCAGTGTCACGCAGTGTCACGCAGTGTCACGCAGTGTCACGCAGTGTCACGCAGTGTCACGCAGTGTCACGCAGTGTCATGCAGTGTCACGCTGTCACGCAGTGTCACGCTGTCACGCAGTGTACTGATGTCACGCAGTGTCACGATGCAACACAGTGTCATACTGTCACGCAATGTCACAATGTCACACATTGTTACGCTGATATGCAGTGTCACGCAGTCACGAAATGTCACGTAGTGTCATGCAGCGTAACGTAGTGTCACGCAGTGTCACGCTGTCATTCAGTGTCACGCTGTCCCGCATTGTCACACTGCAACTCAGTATCAAGCTGTCACGCAATGTAACAATGTCACACATTGTTACGCTGTTATGCAGTGTCACGCAGTCACGAATTGTCACGAAGTGTCATGCAGTGTCACGGAGTGTCACGCAGTTTCACGCTGTGATTCAGTGTCACGCTGTCACGCAATGTCACACTGCAACTGAGTGTCACGCTGCAACACAGTGTCATGCTGTCGCGCAATGTCACAATGTCACGCAGTGTCACGCTGTCAAGCAGTGTCACGAAGTGTCACGCTGTCATGCAGCGTCACGCAGTGTCACGCAGTGCCACGCAGTGTCACGCACTGTCACGCAGTGTCACGCACTGTCACGCAGTGCCACGCACTGTCACGCAGTGTCACGCACTGTCACGCACTGTTACGCTGAAAAGAAGTGTCACGCAGTGTCACGGAGTGATAAGCAGTGTAACGCAGTCTTACGCAGTGTCACGCAGTGTCACGCAGTGTCACGGAGTGTCTCGCAGTGTCACGGAGTGTCTCGCACTGTCAGGCAGTGTCACGCTGCAACGCAGTGTCACGCTGTCACGCAGTGTCACGCAGTGTCACGCAGTATCACGCAGTGTCAAGCAGTGTCACGCTGTCACGCAGTGTCACGCAAACACGCAGTGTACTGCTATCACGCAGTGTCTTGATGCAACACAGTGTCATACTGTCACGCAATGTCACGATATCACACATTGTCAAGCTGTCATGCAGTGTCATGCAGTCACGAAGTGTCACAAAGTGTTATGCAGCCACAAAGTGTCACGCTGTGTCACGCTCTCACGCAGTGTCACGCTGTCACGCAGTGTACTGCTGTCACGCAGTGTCACGATGCAACACAGTGTCATGCTGTCACGCAATGTCACAATGTCACACATTGTTACGCTGATATGCAGTGTCACGCAGTCACGAAGTGTCACGTAGTGTAATGCAGTGTAACGGAGTGTCACGCAGTGTCACGCTGTCATTCAGTGTCACGCTGTCACGCATCTTCACACTGCAACTCAGTATCAAGCTGTCACGCAATGTCACAATGTCACACATTGTTGCGCTGTTATGCAGTGTCACGCAGTCACGAAGTGTCACGAAGTGTCATGCAGTGTCACGGAGTGTCACGCAGTGTCACGCTGTCATTCAGTGTCACTCTGTCACGCAGTGTCACACTGCAACTCAGTGTCACGCTGCAACAGAGTGTCATGCTGTCGCCCAATGTCACAATGTCACGCAGTGTAACGTTGTCGCGCAGTGTCACGGTGTCATGCAGTGTTACGCAGTCAAAAAGTGTCACGCAGTGTCATGCTGTCCCACAGTGTCACGCTGCAACGCACTGAAACGCGGTCACGCAATGTCGCAATGTCATACAACGTCACGCTGTCATGGAGTGTCACGCTGCCACGCAGTGTCACGCAATGTGACGCCTTCACGCAGTGTCACGCTGTCACGTACTGTCACGCTGTCATGCAGTGTCATGCAGTCACGAAGTGTCACAAAGTGTCATGCAGCCACAAAGTGTCACGCAGTGTCACGCTGTCATGCAGCGTCACGCAGTGTCACGCAGTGCCACGCAGTGTCACGCAGTGTCACGCAGTGTCACGCAGTGTCACGCAGTGTCACGCAGTGTCACGCAGTGTCACGCAGTGTCACGCAGTGTCAAGCAGTGTCACGCTGTCACGCAGTGTCACGCAGACACGCAGTGTACTGCTATCACGCAGTGTCTTGATGCAACACAGTGTCATGCTGTCACGCAATGTCACGATATTACACATTGTCAAGCTGTCATGCAGTGTCATGCAGTCACGAAGTGTCACAAAGTGTCATGCAGCCACAAACTGTCACGCAGTGTCACGCTCTCACGCAGTGTCACGCTGTCACGCAGTGTACTGCTGTCACGCAGTGTCACGATGCAACACAGTGTCATGCTGTCACGCAATGTCACAATGTCACACATTGTTACGCTGATATGCAGTGTCACGCAGTCACGAAATGTCACGTAGTATCATGCAGTGTAACGGAGTGTCACGCAGTGTCACGCTGTCATTCAGTGTCATGCTGTCACGCATCGTTACACTGCAACTCAGTATCAAGCTGTCACGCAATGTATCAATGTCACACATTGTTACGCTGTAATGCAGTGTCACGCAGTCACGAAGTGTCATGAAGTGTCACGGAGTGTCACTCAGTGTCACGCTGTGATTCAGTGTCACGCTGTCACGCAGTGTCACACTGCAACTGAGTGTCACGCTGCAACACAGTGTCATGCTGTTGCGCAATGTCACAATGTCACGCAGTGTCACGCTGTCAAGCAGTGTCACGAAGTGTCACGCTGTCATGCAGCGTCACGCAGTGTCACGCAGTGCCACGCAGTGTCACGCAGTGTCACGCGGTGTCACGCAGTGTCACGCAGTGTCACGCAGTGTCACGCAGTGTCACGCAGTGTCACGCAGTGTCACGCAGTGTCACGCAGTGTCACGCAGTGTCACGCAGTGTCACGCAGTGTCACGCAGTGTCACGCAGTGTCACGCAGTGTCACGCAGTGTCACGCAGTGTCACGCTGTCACGCAGTGTCACGCAAACACGCAGTGTACTGCTATCACGCAGTGTCTTGATGCAACACAGTGTCATGCTGTCACGCAATGTCACGATATCACACATTGTCAAGCTGTCATGCAGTGTCATGCAGTCACGAAGTGTCACAAAGTGTTATGCAGCCACAATGTGTCATGCTGTGTCACACTCTCACGCAGTGTCACGCTGTCACGCAGTGTACTGCTGTCATGCAGTGTCACGATGCAACACAGTGTCATGCTGTCACGCAATGTCACAATGTCACACATTGTTACGCTGATATGCAGTGTCACGCAGTCACGAAGTGTCACGTAGTGTAATGCAGTGTAACGGAGTTTCACGCAGTGTCACGCTGTCATTCAGTGTCACGCTGTCACGCATCGTCACACTGCAACTCAGTATCAAGCTGTCACGCAATGTCACAATGTCACACATTGTTACGCTGTTATGCAGTGTCACGCAGTCACGAAGTGTCACGAAGTGTCATGCAGTGTCACGGAGTGTCACGCAGTGTCACGCTGTCATTCAGTGTCACTCTGTCACGCAGTGTCACACTGCAACTCAGTGTCACGCTGCAACACAGTGTCATGCTGTCGCGCAATGTCACAATGTCACGCAGTGTAACGTTGTCGCGCAGTGTCACGGTGTCATGCAGTGTTACGCAGTCAAAAAGTGTCACGCAGTGTCATGCTGTCCCGCAGTGTCACGCTGCAACGCACTGAAACGCGGTCACGCAATGTCGCAATGTCATACAACGTCACGCTGTCATGGAGTGTCACGCTGCCACGCAGTGTCACGCAATGTGACGCCTTCACGCAGTGTCACGCTGTCACGTACTGTCACGCTGTCATGCAGTGTCATGCAGTCACGAAGTGTCACAAAGTGTCATGCAGCCACAAAGTGTCACGCAGTGTCACGCTGTCATGCAGCGTCTCGCAGTGTCACGCAGTGCCACGCAGTGTCACGCAGTGTCACGCAATGTCACGCAGTGTCACGCAGTGTCACGCAGTGTCACGCAGTGTCACGCAGTGTCACGCAGTGTCACGCAGTGTCAAGCAGTGTCACGCTGTCACGCAGTGTCACGCAAACACGCAGTGTACTGCTATCACGCAGTGTCTTGATGCAACACAGTGTCATGCTGTCACGCAATGTCACGATATTACACATTGTCAAGCTGTCATGCAGTGTCATGCAGTCACGAAGTGTCACAAAGTGTCATGCAGCCACAAACTGTCACGCAGTGTCACGCTCTCACGCAGTGTCACGCTGTCACGCAGTGTACTGCTGTCACGCAGTGTCACGATGCAACACAGTGTCATGCTGTCACGCAATGTCACAATGTCACACATTGTTACGCTGATATGCAGTGTCACGCAGTCACGAAATGTCACGTAGTGTCATGCAGTGTAACGGAGTGTCACGCAGTGTCACGCTGTCATTAAGTGTCACGCTGTCACGCATCGTCACACTGCAACTCAGTATCAAGCTGTCACGCAATGTATCAATGTCACATATTGTTACGCTGTAATGCAGTGTCACGCAGTCACGAAGTGTCACGAAGTGTCATGAAGTGTCACGGAGTGTCACTCAGTGTCACGCTGTGATTCAGTGTCACGCTGTCACGCAGTGTCACACTGCAACTGAGTGTCACGCTGCAACACAGTATCATGCTGTCGCGCAATGTCACAATGTCACGCATTGTCACGCTGTCAAGCAGTGTCACGAAGTGTCACGCTGTCATGCAGCGTCACGCAGTGTCACGCAGTGCCACGCAGTGTCACGCAGTGTCACGCGGTGTCACGCAGTGTCACGCAGTGTCACGCAGTGTCACGCAGTGTCACGCAATGTCACGCAGTGTCACGCAGTGTCACGCAGTGTCACGCAGTGTCACGCAGTGTCACGCAGTGTCACGCAGTGTCACGCAGTGTCACTCAGTGTCACGAAGTGTCACGCAGTGTCACGCAGTGTCACGCAGTGTCACGCAGTGTCACGCAGTGTCACGCAGTGTCACGCAGTGTCACGCAGTGTCACGCAGTGTCACGCAGTGTCACGCAGTGTCACGCAGAGTCACGCAGTGTCACGCAGTGTCACGCAGAGTCACGCAGTGTCACGCAGTGTCACGCAGTGTCACGCAGTGTCACGCAGTGTCAAGCAGTGTCACGCTGTCACGCAGTGTTACGCAAACACGCAGTGTACTGCTATCACGCAGTGTCTTGATGCAACACAGTGTCATGCTGTCACGCAATGTCACGATATCACACATTGTCAAGCTGTCATGCAGTGTCATGCAGTCACGAAGTGTCACAAAGTGTTATGCAGCCACAAAGTGTCACGCTGTGTCACGCTCTCACGCAGTGTCACGCTGTCACGCAGTGTACTGCTGTCACGCAGTGTCACGATGCAACACAGTGTCATGCTGTCACGCAATGTCACAATGTCACACATTGTTACGCTGATATGCAGTGTCACGCAGTCACGAAGTGTCACGTTGTGTAATGCAGTGTAACGGAGTGTCACGCAGTGTCACGCTGTCATTCAGTGTCACGCTGTCACGCATCGTCACACTGCAACTCAGTATCAAGCTGTCACGCAATGTCACAATGTCACACATTGTTACGCTGTTATGCAGTGTCACGCAGTCACGAAGGGTCACGAAGTGTCATGCAGTGTCACGGAGTGTCACGCAGTGTCACGGAGTGTCACGCAGTGTCACGCTGTCATTCAGTGTCACGCTGTTACGCAGTGTCACACTGCAACTCAGTGTCACGCTGCAACACAGTGTCATGCTGTCGCGCAATGTCACAATGTCACGCAGTGTCACGCAGTAACACGAAGTGTCAAGCAGTGTCACGCAGTGTTACGCAGTGTCACGTTGTCACGAAAGGTCACAAAGTGTCATGCAGTGTCACGGAGTGTCACGCAGTGTCACGATGTCATTCAGTGTCACGCTGTCACGCAGTGTCACACTGCAACTCAGTGTCAAGCTGCAACACAGTGTCATGCTGTCGCGCAATGTCACAATGTCACGCAGTGTCACGCTGTCGCGCAGTGTCACGATGTCATGCAGTGTTACGCAGTCAAAAAGTGTCACGCAGTGTCATGCTGTCCCGCAGTGTCACGCTGCAACGCACTGAAACGCGGTCACGCAATGTCGCAATGTCATACAACGTCACGCTGTCATGGAGTGTCACGCTGCCACGCAGTGTCAAGCAATGTGACGCCTTCACGCAGTGTCACGCTGTCACGTACTGTCACGCTGTCATGCAGTGTCATGCAGTCACGAAGTGTCACAAAGAGTCATGCAGCCACAAAGTGTCACGCAGTGTCACGCTGTCATGCTGTGTCACGCAGTCACAAAATGACACGCAGAGTCACACAGTTACACGCAGTGTCACGCTTTCACGCAGTGCCACGCTGTCACGGGGTGTCACGCAGTGTTACGCAGTGTCACGCAGTGTCACGCAGTGTTACGCAGTGTCACGCAGTGTCACGCAGTGTCACGCGGTGTCATGCAGTGTCACGGTGTCACGCAGTGTTTTGCTGTCACGCAGTGTACTGCTGTCACGCAGTGTCACGATGCAACACAGTGTCATGCTGTCACGCAATGTCACGATGTCACACATTGTCACGCTGTTATGCAGTGTCACGCAGTCAAGAAGTGTCACGTAGTGTCATGCAGTGTCACGGATTGTCACGCAGTGTCACGCTGTCACGCAGTGTCACGCTGTTTTGCAGTGTCACGATGTCATTTAATTTCACGAGGTCACGCAGTGTCACACTGCAACTCAGTGTCACGCTGCAACACAGTGTCATGCTGCCACGCATTGTCACAATGTCACGCAGTGTCTCGCTGTCCCGCAGTGTCACGCTGCAACGCACTGTCACGCTGTCACGCAATGTCGCGATGTTACACAACGTCACGCAGTCATGGAGCGTAACGCTGCAAAGCTTTGTCACGCTTTAACACAGTGTCATGCTGTCACCTTATATCACGACTCGCTTCGCTCGCTGGGGGGGCTCCGCCCCCCCAGACCCCCCGGTGCGTGGCCCTTCGGGCCACGCTGGGGCAGGCCTTCGGCCTGCCTCTTTCCCCCTTCCGGGGCTCTGGGTGTTCTTTTTTTTTGTGCCGCAGTGTGTGTGTGTGTGTGTGTGTGTGTGTGTGTGTGTGTGTGTGTGTGTGTGGGTGACCGGGATTCGATCCCTCAACCTTCCGCTCCGCACCCGGGCCCTCTATCCACCCCGCCACGTCGCCTCGTTATAAGATCCGGCGCCGTGCGGCCGACACATTCTACGTCTCTACCTCCTTTCAGCGGCGACGAGCTGTGCGGCATAGCGCGGCGTGGCCACGCGTCTTGATGAACCCGCTTGGCAGGGCCTTTGTTGGCGGACCTGACTCATCAGGGCTGAAGATGAGGTGCGCGCCTGGTAGCACCACGCCCTACCCATACTAACCTAACCTAACGGGGTCGCGACACATCATACCCTATCGCGACAGATCTAATATATATAAATACCCTATGGTGACAGATACCACCCGTTATAGCCAAGAAAAAAAAATAAAAACCTTGCCCCGACCGGGATTTGATCCGCCAACCTTCCGCTCCGCACCCGGGCCCTCTGCCAACCCTGCCACGCCGCCACACTGATGAGTATCGTGTGGAGCGGCCGTCACTCTCTCACCCGCGCCGGGCCGCCAGCCAGGGGCGGCGCTCAAAAAAAAGCTTGCAACGCCCCTCCCGGGTGAACGGGGCGTCGGCCTTTTTTGGCGGACCAGACTCATCAGATCTGAAGATAAGGTGCGCGCCTGGTAGCACCAGGGACAACCCATACTAACCTAACCTAACGGGGCCGCGACACATCTTACCTTATCGCGACACATCTAATAAATATATAAATACCCTATGGTGACAGATCTCACCCGTTATAGCCAAGAAAAAAAAAAAAAAAACCTTTGCCCCGACCGGGATTCGATCCCCCAAACTTCCGCTCCGCACCCGGCAGGCCCTCTGCCCACTCCGCCACGCCGCCTCGCCGAGAAGAGCCGTTTGGAGCGGCGAGCACTCTCTCCCCTCTCCTTTTCCCCGGCGCCGCGCCGCCAGCCAGGGGCGGCGCTCAAAGAAAGCTTGCAACGCCCCTCCCGGGTGAACGGGGCGTCGGACGAAAAAAAGTGTTAAACAAAAGTTGTAGATCTCGTCGAGACGCAATATACAAATCAAAATGAAGAAAATCGCACGGCGGATGACGTCACGGCGCGAGTGCCGAGTTTTTCGAAAAGAAAAACCCCCCTCGTTCGAAAACGGTGCGAGATTTTCGAAATCGGGTTTCACCGGAAGAAAGGTCTCGCCCAGCCCCACAATCGCCTCGCTTTGACCCCCCACGATTTCCGCCTCCTTGTGCCCCTTTTGGGGCCCCGACCCCCACGCACCCCGATTTTTCGAAATATCTCGAAAAGTGTCCGACGGAGGTACCCCAAAAAAAGGGTGGCTTTTGGGTTTCGACCGGAGCGGAACAACTTTCGTCTGAAGCTTTTTTTCGAAAACGGGCCCCTTCCCCGATTTACCCCCCTTTTTTCGGTTTTTGACCTGGATCCGCCCCTTTTTTCGCACTTTTTCGATTTTTTTACCGAATGAAACCGGGCACGCTGCGTCGAATGGAAAAAACCGCAGGTCGCTAGCACGTCGGGAAGGGCCTCATCAATTTGATCGTTGATCAGTGAGTGAGTCAGTCACGCTAAGGGGTATTGGGGGCATGGACTCGCTTCGCTCGCTGGGGGGCTACGCCCCCCAGACCCCCCGTTGCGGGCCTGCGGCCCGCTAAAGGTGGGATGTCGTTTCGGCAGGCTTTTTTGGGCGAGTTTTTTTTTTTTATTATTCTTTTTTTTACCGCTCCGGGCCGCCGTCGTCGGGCACAGAGTATGAAATAGCCAAGTCCGTCAGACGAACCTATGTCCCCGACCGGGAGTCGCACCCGCCGCAAACCTTAACGCTTCGCAGCCTACCACGCAGCCCACTCCGCCACGCCGCCTCCCTTGGGAGAGGCCGCCGTGCCGAGCGCCTAGCCCCCACTCCTTCGCTTGATGTCCCCGCCCGCCCGCCCGGCAGAAAACCCGACGGCCCCGACCGGGAGTCGAACCCTTAAGCCCTCACGCTTCGCAGCCTACACCGCAGCCCACTCCGCTACGACGCCTCACTGGAAGCGACGGCGCCGATCGGCCGAGACATTCTTCTCCCCCTTCCCCGGCGACGAGCTGCGGCGTGGCGCGGCGCGGAGGCGGCATGGCGAGGCGTCGTGGAAAGAGAGAGACGGCATGTGCGCTCCCCCTCCCACCGAGCGGCCGGGGCGTGGCGGCGCGTGGCGGCGGGCCGCGGCGGGCCGAAAAACCCGTAAAATCACCCCTCCCGGGCGAACAGGGCCTCGGACGAGAAAAAATGTCAAACCAAAGGGGTAGATCGCAAAACCAATCCTTACGAAACCTTCGCAGGTTAGGTTAAGCCAAACTAAGTCCCCTCCACCCTTTGCCCCCACCCCCTGGGTCGTCTGGCTGGTCTTACCTACCCTGTGATGCTTTTGGTCTAACCTATCCCTAGTTACCCTCTGCACGTTAGGTTAGGCCCACCTTGGTCCCTCCCACCCTTGGCACCCACCCCCTGGGTCATCTCGCTGGTCTAACCTACCCTGTATCACTTTTGGTCTAACCTTTCCTTAGTTACCCTATGCACGTTAGGTTAGGCCCACCTTGGTCCCTCCCACCCTTGGCAACCACCCCCTGGGTCGTCTAACTGGTCTAACCAACCTTTTGAGGCTTTTGGTTTAACCTATCCTTAGTTACCCTCTGCACGTTAGGTTAGGCCCACCTTGGTCCCTCCCACCCTTGCCAACCACCCCCTGGGTCATCTCGCTGGTCTAACCTACCCTGTAACACTTTTTGTCTAACCTATCCTCAGTTACCCTATGCACGTTAGGTTGGGCCCACCTTGGTCCCTCCCACCCTTGGCACCCACCCCCTAACTCATCTCGCTGGTCTAACCTACCCTGTAACACTTTTGGTCTAACCTATCCTCAGTTACCCTATGCACGTTAGGTTAGGCCCACCTTGGTCCCTCCCACCCTTGGCACCCACCCCCTGGGTCATCTCGCTGGTCTAAGCTACCCTGTAACACTTTTGGTCTAACCTATCCTCAGTTACCCTCTGCACGTTAGGTTAGGCCCACCTTGGTCCCTCCCACCAGGGGGCGGCAACGGCCTGGGGAGCGCGTGAAGCTATGCGGTCGCACGGTGCAGGGGTTTGGGCCTTCTCCGAGATCTTCTAAACTAGGCCGTCGTTTGTCAAACGCTTACCACAGATCGAAAGAGCATAAAATTTAGGGTAACATAGGCGTATTGCCCGAGTTGAAACTCTGAATGCAACTTGGATCAACAGAGGAAGCGTTTACATCAAGGTGAATGCCTTCATGTTTTTCCTTCATTTCTTGATTTATTGTACTTTTTGGTGTTTTCGCTATGATTTTTCAAGGAAAAATATTGCAGAATTGGGAGTGGCAATACATCTATATTACCCTAAATTTCATGCACTTCCGATCTATGTAAAGCGTTTTTCAAACTACACCCTAGTTTTAAAGATCTCGAAGGAGGCCCAAAGCCCTGAATCGGAGCGACCGCATAGTTTCACGCGCTCTCCAGGCCGTTGCCGCCCCCTGCTCCCACCCTTGGCACCCACCCCCTGGGTCGTCTGATTGGTCTAACCTACCTTGTGAGGCTTTTGGTTTAACCTATCCTTAGTTATCCTCTGCACGTTAGGTTATGCCCACCTTGGTCCCTCCCACCCTTGGTACCCACCCCCTAACTCATCTCGCTGGTCTAACCTACCCTGTAACACTTTTGGTATAACCTATCCTTAGTTACCTTATGCACGTTTGGTAAGGCCCATCTTGGTCCCTCCCGCCCTTGGCACCCACCCCCTGGGTCGTCTTGCTGGTCTAACCTACCCTGAGAGGCTTTTTGTCTAACCTATCCTTAGTTACCTTCCGCAGGTTAGGTCAGGCCCAACTTGGCCCCCCCCACTCTTTGCCCTCGACCCCTGGGTCGTCTGGCTGGTCTAACCTACCCTGTGGGGCTTTTGGTCTAACCTATCCGTAGTTACCCTCTGCACGTTAGGTTAGGCCCACCTTGGTCCCTCCCACCCTTGGAACCCACCCCCTGGGTCATCTCGCTGGTCTAACCTACCCTGTATCACTTTTGGTCTAACCTATCCTTAGATACCCTATGCACGTTAGGTTAGGCCCACCTTGGTCCCTCCCACCCTTAGCACCCACCCCCTGGGTCGTCTGACTGGTCTAACCTACCTTGTGAGGCTTTTGGTCTAACCTATCCTTAGTTACCCTCTGCACGTTAGGTTAGGCCCACCTTGGTCCCTCCCACCCTTGGCACCCACCCCCTTGGTCATCTCGCTGGTCTAACCTACCCTGTAACACTTTTGGTCTAACATATCCTTAGTTACCCTCTGCACGTTAGGTTAGGCCCACCGGTCCCTCCCACCCTTGGCACCCACCCCCTAAGTCATCTCGCTGGTCTAACCTACCATGTAACACTTTTGGTCTTACGTATCCTTAGTTACCCTATGCACGTTAGGTAAGGCCCACCTTGGTCCCTCCCACCCTTGGCACCCACCCCCTGGGTCGTCTTGCTGGTCTAACCTACCCTGAGAGGCTTTTTGTCTAACCTATCCTTAGTTACCTTCCGCAGGTTAGGTCAGGCCCAACTTGGTCCCCCCCACTCTTTGCCCCCGACCCCTGGGTCGTCTGGCTGGTCTAACCTACCCTGTAAGGCTTTTGGTCTAACCTATCCTAAGTTACCCTCCGCAGGTTTGGTAAGACCCACCTTGGTCCCCCCCAACCTTTGCCCCCACCCCCTGGGTCGTCTTGCTGGTCTAACCTACCCTGTGAGGCTTTTGGTCTAACCTATCCTAAGTTACCCTCCGCAGGTTAGGTAAGGCCCAACTTGGTCCCCCCTACCCTTTGCCCCCACCCCCTGGGTCGTCTGGCTGGTCTAACCTACCCTGAGAGGCTTTTGGTCTAACCTATCCTTAGTTACCCTCCGCAGGTTAGGTATGGCCCAACTTGTCCCCCCTACCCTTTGCCCCCACCCCCTGGGTCGTCTGGCTGGTCTAACCTACCCTGTAACACTTTTGGTCTAACCTATCCCTAGTTACCCTCAACACGTTGTCGGGCAAACCGATGTCCCCGACCGGGAGTCGAACCCCAAGCCCTCACGCTTCGCAGCCTACACCGCAGCCCACTCCGCTACGACGCCTCACTGGAAGCGACGGCGCCGATCGGCCGAGACATTCTTCTCCCCCTTCCCCGGCGACGAGCTGCGGCGTGGCGCGGCGCGGAGGCGGCGTGGCGAGGCGTCGTGGAAAAGAGAGAGACGGCATGTGCGCTCCCCCTCCCACCGAGCGGCCGGGGCGTGGCGGGCCGAAAAAGCCGTAAAAACGCCCCTCCGGGCGAACGGGGCCTCGGACGAGAAAAAGGGTCGGACGAAAGTCGCAGATCTCGTCGAGACGCAATATACGCCATAAAAATGAAGAACATCGCACGGCGGATGACGTCACGGCGCGAGTGCCGAGTTTCGGCGTTCGAAAAACCTACCCCCTTTGAAAACGGTTCGAGATTTCGGAGATCCGTTTTCGCCGGGCGGTAGGGCTGGACCCCGCCGACGATCGCCTCGCTTCGACCCCCCACGAATTCCGACTCCTTGCCCCTCGACGGGGCGCCGTTAGGCCCCTGGACCCGTTTTTCGGCGATATCTCGAAAAGGGGCGGGTGGTGGGGCTGAAAAAAAGGGTGGAAAAGGTGGGCCCCCCTGTCCCGCCCACGTTTCGTTTCGATCGTTTTTCGATGAGAGCCCTCCTTCCGGGTCCCCCCCCTTTTTTTTCAAAAAAAGCCCTCATCCGCCCCTCTTTTCGCACTTTTGAGATTTATTTTGCGAATGGAACCGGGTCTTCCGAAGCGATCGCAACCGGCGGCGGGCCGATCCGACGCTCGGTGCGGACGCTGTAAATGATCGTTAATCAGTCAGTGAGTCAGTGAGTCACGCGAAGGGGTTTAGCTTTATTGGACTCGCTTCGCTCGCTGGGGGGCTACGCCCCCCAGACCCCCCGTTGCGGGCCTGCGGCCCGCTAAAGGTGGGATGTCGTTTCGGCAGGCTTTTTTGGGCGAGTTTTTTTTTTTATTATTCTTTTTTTTACCGCTCCGGGCCGCCGTCGTCGGGCACAGAGTATGAAATAGCCAAGTCCGTCAGACGAACCTATGTCCCCGACCGGGAGTCGCACCCGCCGCAAACCTTAACGCTTCGCAGCCTACCACGCAGCCCACTCCGCCACGCCGCCTCCCTTGGGAGAGGCCGCCGTGCCGAGCGCCTAGCCCCCACTCCTTCGCTTGATGTCCCCGCCCGCCCGCCCGGCAGAAAACCCGACGGCCCCGACCGGGAGTCGAACCCTTAAGCCCTCACGCTTCGCAGCCTACACCGCAGCCCACTCCGCTACGACGCCTCACTGGAAGCGACGGCGCCGATCGGCCGAGACATTCTTCTCCCCCTTCCCCGGCGACGAGCTGCGGCGTGGCGCGGCGCGGAGGCGGCATGGCGAGGCGTCGTGGAAAGAGAGAGACGGCATGTGCGCTCCCCCTCCCACCGAGCGGCCGGGGCGTGGCGGCGCGTGGCGGCGGGCCGCGGCGGGCCGAAAAACCCGTAAAATCACCCCTCCCGGGCGAACAGGGCCTCGGACGAGAAAAAATGTCAAACCAAAGGGGTAGATCGCAAAACCAATCCTTACGAAACCTTCGCAGGTTAGGTTAAGCCAAACTAAGTCCCCTCCACCCTTTGCCCCCACCCCCTGGGTCGTCTGGCTGGTCTTACCTACCCTGTGATGCTTTTGGTCTAACCTATCCCTAGTTACCCTCTGCACGTTAGGTTAGGCCCACCTTGGTCCCTCCCACCCTTGGCACCCACCCCCTGGGTCATCTCGCTGGTCTAACCTACCCTGTATCACTTTTGGTCTAACCTTTCCTTAGTTACCCTATGCACGTTAGGTTAGGCCCACCTTGGTCCCTCCCACCCTTGGCAACCACCCCCTGGGTCGTCTAACTGGTCTAACCAACCTTTTGAGGCTTTTGGTTTAACCTATCCTTAGTTACCCTCTGCACGTTAGGTTAGGCCCACCTTGGTCCCTCCCACCCTTGCCAACCACCCCCTGGGTCATCTCGCTGGTCTAACCTACCCTGTAACACTTTTTGTCTAACCTATCCTCAGTTACCCTATGCACGTTAGGTTGGGCCCACCTTGGTCCCTCCCACCCTTGGCACCCACCCCCTAACTCATCTCGCTGGTCTAACCTACCCTGTAACACTTTTGGTCTAACCTATCCTCAGTTACCCTATGCACGTTAGGTTAGGCCCACCTTGGTCCCTCCCACCCTTGGCACCCACCCCCTGGGTCATCTCGCTGGTCTAAGCTACCCTGTAACACTTTTGGTCTAACCTATCCTCAGTTACCCTCTGCACGTTAGGTTAGGCCCACCTTGGTCCCTCCCACCAGGGGGCGGCAACGGCCTGGGGAGCGCGTGAAGCTATGCGGTCGCACGGTGCAGGGGTTTGGGCCTTCTCCGAGATCTTCTAAACTAGGCCGTCGTTTGTCAAACGCTTACCACAGATCGAAAGAGCATAAAATTTAGGGTAACATAGGCGTATTGCCCGAGTTGAAACTCTGAATGCAACTTGGATCAACAGAGGAAGCGTTTACATCAAGGTGAATGCCTTCATGTTTTTCCTTCATTTCTTGATTTATTGTACTTTTTGGTGTTTTCGCTATGATTTTTCAAGGAAAAATATTGCAGAATTGGGAGTGGCAATACATCTATATTACCCTAAATTTCATGCACTTCCGATCTATGTAAAGCGTTTTTCAAACTACACCCTAGTTTTAAAGATCTCGAAGGAGGCCCAAAGCCCTGAATCGGAGCGACCGCATAGTTTCACGCGCTCTCCAGGCCGTTGCCGCCCCCTGCTCCCACCCTTGGCACCCACCCCCTGGGTCGTCTGATTGGTCTAACCTACCTTGTGAGGCTTTTGGTTTAACCTATCCTTAGTTATCCTCTGCACGTTAGGTTATGCCCACCTTGGTCCCTCCCACCCTTGGTACCCACCCCCTAACTCATCTCGCTGGTCTAACCTACCCTGTAACACTTTTGGTATAACCTATCCTTAGTTACCTTATGCACGTTTGGTAAGGCCCATCTTGGTCCCTCCCGCCCTTGGCACCCACCCCCTGGGTCGTCTTGCTGGTCTAACCTACCCTGAGAGGCTTTTTGTCTAACCTATCCTTAGTTACCTTCCGCAGGTTAGGTCAGGCCCAACTTGGCCCCCCCCACTCTTTGCCCTCGACCCCTGGGTCGTCTGGCTGGTCTAACCTACCCTGTGGGGCTTTTGGTCTAACCTATCCGTAGTTACCCTCTGCACGTTAGGTTAGGCCCACCTTGGTCCCTCCCACCCTTGGAACCCACCCCCTGGGTCATCTCGCTGGTCTAACCTACCCTGTATCACTTTTGGTCTAACCTATCCTTAGATACCCTATGCACGTTAGGTTAGGCCCACCTTGGTCCCTCCCACCCTTAGCACCCACCCCCTGGGTCGTCTGACTGGTCTAACCTACCTTGTGAGGCTTTTGGTCTAACCTATCCTTAGTTACCCTCTGCACGTTAGGTTAGGCCCACCTTGGTCCCTCCCACCCTTGGCACCCACCCCCTTGGTCATCTCGCTGGTCTAACCTACCCTGTAACACTTTTGGTCTAACATATCCTTAGTTACCCTCTGCACGTTAGGTTAGGCCCACCGGTCCCTCCCACCCTTGGCACCCACCCCCTAAGTCATCTCGCTGGTCTAACCTACCATGTAACACTTTTGGTCTTACGTATCCTTAGTTACCCTATGCACGTTAGGTAAGGCCCACCTTGGTCCCTCCCACCCTTGGCACCCACCCCCTGGGTCGTCTTGCTGGTCTAACCTACCCTGAGAGGCTTTTTGTCTAACCTATCCTTAGTTACCTTCCGCAGGTTAGGTCAGGCCCAACTTGGTCCCCCCCACTCTTTGCCCCCGACCCCTGGGTCGTCTGGCTGGTCTAACCTACCCTGTAAGGCTTTTGGTCTAACCTATCCTAAGTTACCCTCCGCAGGTTTGGTAAGACCCACCTTGGTCCCCCCCAACCTTTGCCCCCACCCCCTGGGTCGTCTTGCTGGTCTAACCTACCCTGTGAGGCTTTTGGTCTAACCTATCCTAAGTTACCCTCCGCAGGTTAGGTAAGGCCCAACTTGGTCCCCCCTACCCTTTGCCCCCACCCCCTGGGTCGTCTTGCTGGTCTAACCTACCCTGAGAGGCTTTTGGTCTAACCTATCCTTAGTTACCCTCCGCAGGTTAGGTATGGCCCAACTTGGTCCCCCCTACCCTTTGCCCCCACCCCCTGGGTCGTCTGGCTGGTCTAACCTACCCTGTAACACTTTTGGTCTAACCTATCCCTAGTTACCCTCAACACGTTGTCGGGCAAACCGATGTCCCCGACCGGGAGTCGAACCCCAAGCCCTCACGCTTCGCAGCCTACACCGCAGCCCACTCCGCTACGACGCCTCACTGGAAGCGACGGCGCCGATCGGCCGAGACATTCTTCTCCCCCTTCCCCGGCGACGAGCTGCGGCGTGGCGCGGCGCGGAGGCGGCGTGGCGAGGCGTCGTGGAAAAGAGAGAGACGGCATGTGCGCTCCCCCTCCCACCGAGCGGCCGGGGCGTGGCGGGCCGAAAAAGCCGTAAAAACGCCCCTCCCGGGCGAACGGGGCCTCGGACGAGAAAAAGGGTCGGACGAAAGTCGCAGATCTCGTCGAGACGCAATATACGCCATAAAAATGAAGAACATCGCACGGCGGATGACGTCACGGCGCGAGTGCCGAGTTTCGGCGTTCGAAAAACCTACCCCCTTTGAAAACGGTTCGAGATTTCGGAGATCCGTTTTCGCCGGGCGGTAGGGCTGGACCCCGCCGACGATCGCCTCGCTTCGACCCCCCACGAATTCCGACTCCTTGCCCCTCGACGGGGCGCCGTTAGGCCCCTGGACCCGTTTTTCGGCGATATCTCGAAAAGGGGCGGGTGGTGGGGCTGAAAAAAAGGGTGGAAAAGGTGGGCCCCCCTGTCCCGCCCACGTTTCGTTTCGATCGTTTTTCGATGAGAGCCCTCCTTCCGGGTCCCCCCCCTTTTTTTTCAAAAAAAGCCCTCATCCGCCCCTCTTTTCGCACTTTTGAGATTTATTTTGCGAATGGAACCGGGTCTTCCGAAGCGATCGCAACCGGCGGCGGGCCGATCCGACGCTCGGTGCGGACGCTGTAAATGATCGTTAATCAGTCAGTGAGTCAGTGAGTCACGCGAAGGGGTTTAGCTTTATTGGACTCGCTTCGCTCGCTGGGGGGCTCCGCCCCCCAGACCCCCCGTTGCGGGCCTTCGGCCCGCTAAAGGTGGGATGTTGTTTCGGCAGGCTTTTTTGGGCGAGGTCTTTTTTTTAAATTCTTTTTTTTTTATCGCTCCGGGCCGCCGTCGTCGGGCACACAGAATACCAGGGTGTCCGCCCACCACACCCGCGATGACGCTCTCTCGAGCCTCGACTTTGCTTCACCGGGAGTCGAACCCGAGCTCCTTCCGCTCTGCAAGCTGGATCGTCAGCCCACGACGCCACGCCGTCTCGCTGCGAGGAGCCGTGCCGAGCGGCCAGCCCCCACTCCTTCGCCCGATGTCCCCGCCCGCCTTTCTGGTAGCCAAGTCCGTCAGACAAACCGATGTCCCCGACCGGGAGTCGAACCCCATGCCCTCTCGCTTCGCAGCCTACACCGCAGCCCGCTCCGCCACGCCGCCGCGCTGCGAAGAGCCGTGTGGAGCGGCCAGCCCACTCCTTCACCCTATGTCCCCGCCCACCTCTGGTGGCCACGTCCGTCAGAAAAACCGATGTCGCCGACCGGGAGTCGAACCCGCAACCCTGCGCTTCGTGACCCTGCTTCCAGCTGACTCTGCTACGCGGCACCTCTGGAGGATGCCGCGCCAAGGAGCGAACACATTCCACCAGCAGGACGCCCCCTTCTCCCGGTTATTTTAATTTAACCCGTGTAATTGAAATAAGCTTTTTTCCACTGTTTTTTTTTAACTGTTATTGTTAATCTTTTGATTTTTTTTGTTCCAGATGTGCGGCGTGCGGCCGTCAGGGTTGACAAAGAAATTTGGATGGGGATAAAGTTACCTCATGATCGTGTGTTCTCCGTCTTAACATTGTTCACCGTAAATACATTTGAAAAAAAAATTGTTGTCTTGTTTTTAATGTGTCTTACGTACTTGTACAATCCACTTGTTGCTTTTTTAACTCCTTACTTAAACCGAACCAAAACTAACATCACATTCGATAGTGCGTCATTGGTCATTTTTTTAATCTCGTTTGTTCCAGATGCTCGACGTGCGGTGTTCAGGGGTGACCATCACATAAGAGTACAGATTACCCAGTCGTTCTTTAAGTTCATCTTTCTTCTGTTAAAATATATTTTAATGTAAATACATAATGGAAAGAAATGTGTTGTATGTGTTTCTGTATCATAGCTACTCCCACATCTAGCTGTTCCTATTTCCTGATATGATTAAGTAATAAATAAAGTTTATCGCAATGTATTAATTTTGAAAAAAAAAAAAAAAAAAAAAGTTTTGTCCAGCGTCAGTTAACAGCACGTGAATTTAAAAATTGCACGTGTTGCCATCCAGCACAAGCCACGTGGAGGCCCTGGACGAGTTGTGCCTAATGAGATGAGGCGAATGACACATGAATGAAGTTGGAAAAAGCAGGTGGCGGGTCGAGGTTGGGACGGCCAGGTGCCCCAAGCCCCCCCCGCCAGCCGACTGCCCCCACCCGCTGGCTGTCACCATCTTCGCTGAGTTATTAGAATAAAAGACGTCATTCCCTTGTGCCCACCTTCGCACAGGGTCTGTCTGTTCATTCTAAAAACTCCGTACTCCAGTTGTAATGAGGGCCTCGTCGCCATGCGTCTCTGCGACTCAGGAACACACACCTTGCAGCTCCTCATATCCGGGCCGGACCAGCCAACCAAGAAATGCGAAGCAGCACGGCAGGCGTTCCCTCGCAGAGACGCACTTGCGTCCGAAGCCCTCATCACACCAGAGTACACGAAGACAATGACAGCAACCTGGCCCCACTACCCGTTGGCAGTCGGCAGTCGAAATGCAAAACGAATTTTGCATTTCAAACGCAAATGTAACAGTTGCGCAAGGCGTTTGGTGGTCAAATCCAGGCCAGATGTCGCCTGGCAGACCATCCAAAAGCTTACGCAACTGTTACATATGCGACGTGGGCCAGGTATACAGCAAAAGAGAGATAATACATCTCTGAACGATTCTGAGGCTCTACACACTTACTTCTTTTTACAAAGTATACGTCCACTACGTAGAAACAAATGAATAAGCAGACGTGAATCGAAGATTTAATTGACACCCATAAAAAGGTTAAAATACTTTTTCCAACAAAAAAAAAGGATGAAATGGAGAATGAATGACATGATAAAAATATAAGTTAAGGGGACAATAAATAGCAGGGGAAGGGAATTAAAATCGTGGATGATGACACAGACACGCAGACTTTTTATAGTGGAAAGCCGAACCCACAATATTCCACGAAAACACACACACACACACACATACACACACACACCCACACACACACACACACACACACAATGTAAAAAAGAAGCTGAAAATATTTCGACCGGCTAGACAAGTTAGAATCCAGCACCAGCAGACCTCTTGCAATACGGAAAGGCAGTATCCAGATGAGTCACTAACCTTGACGTCCAACACAGTCAAAATCCTCAACACACACACACACACACACACAATGTTAAAAATAAGCTGAAAATATTTCGACCGGCCAGACAAGTTAGAATCCAGCACCAGCAGACCTCTTGCAATACGGAAAGGCAGTATCCAGATGAGTCACCAACCTTGACGTCCAACACAGTCAAAATTCTCAACACACACACTCACACACACACACACACA
Source organism: Stenchaetothrips biformis (assembly GCA_030522485.1). Taxonomy (NCBI): domain Eukaryota; kingdom Metazoa; phylum Arthropoda; class Insecta; order Thysanoptera; family Thripidae; genus Stenchaetothrips; species Stenchaetothrips biformis. The sequence continues at coordinate 286,488 of CM060093.1, read as the reverse complement.
ATGTAAAAAAGAAGCTGAAAATATTTCGACCGGCCAGACAAGCTAGAATCCAGCACCAGCAGACCTCTTGCAATACGGAAAGGCAGTATCCAGATGAGTCACTAACCTTGACGTCCAACACAGTCAAAATCCTCAACACACACACACACACACACACACAGACATATTAAAATAAGTTTTAAAACAGCAGGTCCGTTATGACCACGTTTCTAGTGAATGGAACTCCAGAAACGACTCTGTGGTCAGGGACGAGGATGACAATATCGTCTGGAGAACGGACACGACTGAGTGCAGTGTACAACAGGCCATGGGCAAAGGGGTCCGTTGTCAAATCGACTCCCACTTTTTCCAAAGTCAACCCCTGAGACTTGTGCACGGTGACAGCGTAGGCCACGCGCAGAGGAAACTGCCGCCTCGTGACCTCCAAGGGGCTGTCCTTGCACATGGGAAACTTGAAAGTGATGCGAGGAATGCCGAATCGTTCTTGGCTCCCCGGACGACGAACGATCACAAGTCTTGGTGTCACATCGACAACTATCACCTTGGCTCCATTCACAAGACCGTCGTCCGAATTCAAGTTCCTCGTGATCATGCAGACAGCCCCTTTTTTCAACTTTAAAAGGTGAGGAGGCACTCCTTTCGCCGTTGCCTGATGCAACAGATCGTCATCGAAATATTCACCCGGTGCTCTATCCTCATCCCGTACAAAGTCAGCACTAGCCGCGACGATCTCCTCTCCTTCCAAACGACCAAGAATGTCCTCGGTAGCGTCGTCAACGGCGACATTATGAGTGCAAAGAACGTTGCGCTTTGCACACTCATCCGGGTCCGACAACACTTCAGGAGGAAACACAAAGTCGATCAGACCACTGCGATCGGCGACACTTTTCACAGGTGACACGGCAACCGTGGGCACCGTCTCGTCCGGGAGCATTTGCTGCGGCAAAGTGCCATCACCCACCTTCATGAGGAAATCTGCGTAAGCTTCACTCCCTGCCTGGCGGTGTGCCACTGAAAGATGCATGTGGCGCAATCCGGCAAACAGAGGGGACGATCGTAGCGATGCGGCTACAATGTCACTCGACGTCCTCGCGTTTGGCACCACGGGACCGACCTGGCGAAAATCGCCCGACAGAACCACGCATTTCCCCCCGAAAGGAAGATCGTTCCGCATTAAATCTCGCAACGACCTCTCAACGGTTTCGATCAGAAACCGATGAGACATGGGTGCCTCATCGAACCAAATGAGGCTTGCCTGCCTAATCAGATCAGCTCTTTGGCTGCCGTTTGTCAGACCCCACATTCCTGAGCCGTCGCCGAAATCAAGCGGAAGCTTAAACATGCTGTGCGCCGTCCTGCCACCCTCCATGTTTATAGCGGCAATACCACTGCTGGCCACACACAGCACCACTTTATTTTCGGACCGGAGTCGGGCTGCCAAAAACTTTGCTAAGGTCGTTTTGCCAGTGCCACCAGGAGCGTCCACGAAAAAGGCACGCCCCTGAGGCGTCTCACGCCCAGCTTCCGAGTCTGCAACCGCCTCCAGCACTTCGTCAGCCACCTGCCTTTGTTCCGCCGACAGACGAGGGCCCCACTCGTCAACAATGGCCTGCTGAGACGCTGCACCGTACCTCAAGCGCTCGCGTCCCAACTCGTTGTCGTCGTCTCGCACATCGGGCAAACCCTGCTCCACCAGTGTCGTCCCGTTACGACGCAACGACCGACCGATGTCGACGAGGGCTAAGGTCTCTGCCCTTTCCCTGTCGAGAACCCTGTCCAAATGGTCCTCGCAGAGGAAGGCCTTACATTCGGCCCACAAAAGTGCTGCCGGGGCACCAATGTTGCACAAGGTGACGAACAAAGCGCGCAACCGTGGTGCCGTCATGAATGTCGCTGCCTCTTGCAAAGCCTCAATGTACTCCTGTTCGGAATCCAGAAAACCGAGCTCGCGGCAAACCTCCTGGAATGTAGTGCAGCCAGAGCCGCCGAGCCGCAACAGGTCGTCGTAACTCCGACAGGGGAACCTTAACAAGAGCATCCTGAAGTAATAGAGTTCCCCCAGTTTTGGAGAAACCCAATGCAACCTGGCGACACACCCCTTCCTCTGGCGTGGAGTTACAAAGTGACAGCCATCGGCATACTCGTAAATGGGCACTCGGGTGGTCTGAGGCCTTCGAGTATGCATGATAAAGTTCTCGTAAAACTCACGATAACTTACGGTTTCTAATGCAGGCACCTGAGGCCGACTAAAATAAAGCATCAGCTTTGATTGGGACGCTGCAGCTTCGGCTTCTCCACCACGCACGAAGAGGACAGGGTTCTTTTTGTCCAAGTGAACGTGCAACAGCTCAACAGTAGGATCACGGCCAGTTAAATTGAAATTCAACGTACGCCACGCCGCGTCGCACGCACCTATAGTCCTCCGCGTCACGTACTCGTCCACTTCGTTGCCTTCTTCGACAACGGCCACTCTCGACAACGTGTCGCCCTTATTTATGTACTTGAAAAGGTATTTTACGACACGCCTCGCGCTTGCCAGCTCAAGATTGATATGAGCTCCGTACTTCAGCAAGAGCGCTGCATTGTACGGCACTATGTCGCAATCGCTGATGGTGACTGGACGCCCACTGATAGTGACCTCGGCCGTATTCGTCGAGTCCCGCTTATAGTGGTAGAAACCACGGCCGTCATAGAACGTGGTGGGGGTGTCAGGTTGGGGCCAATTTTTTTTGCATTTATCCTTGACACGATCCCAACACGGCAGGTTCTTCCGGGCCGGATGAGGTCCGTGCACCATGTGCTCTAAAACCGCCTTTCGCAATCTACCCCCAGCCTCCTCCGCTGACGGGATGTCGGCACGGATGAAACGGTCGGCAAAATCACCACCCAGCGAGACGTCATTTTCGAGGCGAAAAATTAAATGGGCATGGGGCAGCCCGCGTGACTGCCACTCGACAGTATGGACGATGTAAGCGGGCTTTCCGAAAAAGCGGCCCGACTTCAGGTCACGCATCAATTCGTCCAGCTTTAGTTTGAAGACCCTGGCACAAACATGGGCCTCACCCTTGCCACAGCCTCGCTTGCAAGAACGCCGGTACTCAGGCCACCGGGCATTCGCTGTGAAGGTGAGGAAAAAGTGGGGATTGCCAAGCCGGGTCACGATGGCCATGGCATCGTAGTACTTTTTACGATAGTACCTAGGCCCCCCAACAAAGGTACTCGGTAAATAGACCCGGCCGGCGTCCAACCCTTCGCCCTGGATCGTCTCGTCATTGGTTATGTCAGGGTCACGACGACGACCAGTGCCTGAAGTACCTGCTTGCGATCCCCTGCCCGGGCCGGTCCCCTGTCCTCGCCCTGCCCGCCGCCAACGGCTAGCCCCCGTACTGCCGCGGCTTGGCGCAGGACGAGCGGGTGTACCTTGCCCGGACGGTCCAGCTCGGTTGGGACTGGCTGCCTGGAAGCCTCTGCCCGGCCCCCGGCCGGCCCCTCGCGTCGCGGAAGCCTGCCGTGCGTCCGCGACGGCTTGCACCTCGTCCATGGGACCGACGCGGAGGCCATCGGCCTGAAACTGATGTTTTTTCCAGAACAGCAGACGCTCGTGCTCCAACCGAGCGTACATGTCTACCAGGTACGTGTCGGACAGTGCCCCAAACATGGAAAATCGCGGCTCGGACAGGAGGAGGCAGCGCAAGTATTGTTCGTGCGACACCTTCGCGTGACCACTTACACCAGGTCGACCCATATACCATCCCCTCTGCCCTTCAGGGAACAGCAATGGGTACTGCAGGGCCTCAAAAAAGGGATGAAACGAATCGACTGTCCAATACCGACCCTGTCCAACCTTCCATATGACAATCTGTCGCCGCTTAACTGGCTCATCCGCCGTGCACAGCAGGGCACTGACTTCACCCGTCCAGTTTGGAGGATTAATTTGCCCCTGAGGTGTGACGACAGGGGCGGCATCATCATAGACGAGCCTGGCGTTCAGGGCCGGTTCCGCCGCGAGACGTTTGAAGAAAGTCACATGGGGATTGGTTTCGTGCAAGAAAGCAGAGATAGATTGAGTCACCATCGCATTCAGATTCAGGGTTTGCGCGGCCGCCAAACGACTTGTTCCGTCGTCTATGTACAGAGCTGATGTGTTCCTCTTGCCAGGACGGTCTGGAGAGGAAAGGTCAAACGTCACGTGGTAACAACGACCTTGTATTTTGACGAAGCGAGGCCCAGTTGTGGGGTGAACCCAGGTCGTGCACATGGCACACATGGCAAACAGGTCGTTGTACAGCCTAGGGTGATTCAAAAAACCAGGGTCGCTGTAAAAGTCTTCCACTAAGGGGCTCATCGCGCCGTGGACACGCCAATCACCCTTCCCACCGCAGCACCAATTCAGCCGGCCCTTTTCCTCCTCAAACAGAGCAGCGGTACAATGCGGGCATCTGTATACATCGGGAGCCAAAAGTGAAGTGCGCTTCAGTGTATACTCCTGCACTGCATTCAACTCATCGCCCCGAAAGGCGCCAATTAAATTGGAACGCCGGAGAGGAGGAGGGAGATGACGAGATAAGTCTGCCTCGGGGTGTGCTTCCCTGTATTGCTGCGAGCTCTGAATGCCGAGGTGAGGATGGGTCTCACTGTACCTTTCCACCGCGGCTCGGTTCACCTCGGGATGGGTTTCACTGTACCTTTCCACCGCGGCTCGGTGCACTGCAGGATGAGTGTCAGTGTATCTTTCTACTGCGGCTCGGTTCACCTCGGGATGGGTGTCACTGTACCTTTCCACGGCGGCTCGGTGCACTTCAGGATGAGTGTCCGTGTACCGGGCTGAGGCCTCTCGATGAGGAATCCGATCAGCCGCAACCGAGTGAAGTGTTGCTGCCACCCTTTCTGCCCTTTTCTTTTCATCATGTTTTTTTCGACTTGCCTTTACCGACTCTCTCTTTAAGGCTGGTGTTAGCTTGGGCTTCCCTCTTTTCTTTTTGGGCGGCCGCCCCCTCTTGCCCTTAGGAGGAGCAGCGCTGCCCCCTGCCTCTGACGCAGCGACAGCCTCTTTCGCCTGTTTGTGAGAGACAGGTCTTTGGCGAGGAGGAAGTTTTGCTGCCAAAGGCACATCGCTGTCACTCCCAGAAGAGAGAGTCTGAGGAGGTGTCGGGTTTTGAGCCTGTTTCCGCGACACAGCCACTTTTTTCTGTTTTCCCGACCTTACTGCCAATGGCACTTCACTTTCAGACTCAGACGCAACACTCTTTTTCACCTTCTTATGAGAGAGGGGTTTTCGGCGAGGACGAAATTTGGCTGCCAGTGGCACATCGCTGTCACTCCCAGAAGAGAGTGTCTGAGGGGGTGTCGCGTTTTGAGCCTGCCTACGAGGCACAGCTACTTTTTTGCGTTTCCCTGACCTCACTGCCAAGGGCACATCACTTCCAGCTTCGGAAGACAGAGCTTTAGGCGAGGTCGGCTTTTCGGTGGCCTCTGGAGAGGCCACAGGACTCTGATCGGGACTCCACGGTGACTGTTCAGAAAGTGGAGGACTCAGGCGACCCATGTCGTCATCGCCTCCAACACCAGGGGATGCGGGGGGAGATGCAAAGTCCTGAAAATCGAACTGTTCAGGAGAGGTAACAGGTGACATGGGATTTTCCTCAGACTCAGTTCCATCTCTTTGTGCTCCCTGTACTTTCGAAACAGCCATGCGAACCACCATGAAATGTCTGTCCACTCCGTCACAAGGTGAATTACCCAGCAGCAGCCATGCCAGGGAAGTAACGGAGCGACAAGAAAATACACGAGCCCTGTTGTTGTCATCGTCAAAATCATGCTGATTGTAGAAATTGACGCCGTGTGGATTGAAATAGTAAAATAGGCAATTGCTTTCCCAAAAGCAAGTGGTGTAATTTAAACCTGTGAAAAAGTAGCCTAACTTCTGTCCCGTTTCAGAATCTTCTGAAAAAAGCTCCAACAGGTTTTGAGTCAGATCTGTCACTTTACTTTTCCAATCATTTGTCGTGTCTTGTGAGGGATAAATTCCTGCGAGTGCTGGAATGTACTGACAAGATACGGTTTCATCGCCAATGTCAAACGATAGGGGCAAAGTTTCTGGATCTATAAAATCATGAACTGTACCCTCAGGCAACGCCCCTCTGACCTCGCGATATAAATCGTAACCTTGAAACAAGGTCTTGTCTATCGCATCTCTGTTTTCCATATTCACGCCGAGTGCAATGCTGTTTGCAATGGCAATTGCTGAATTTGCCACACACGAGGCGTTATGACTTTCGGGAAAATAGTCCATACCTTGATGCAGGGTCCCAGCTTGTGACGTGATTTCCCCTGAAGAAACTAAATACCTGACTCTCTTGCTTGCTTCGTTCTTAAAAAAAAAAGTTAAATTGGGTTGTTGAAGAGTAAATTCCATAAAAAGTGAAAATTGGTTTCATGACACCATGTTCCACCAGCCACCACGGACCCCTAAATTGGAACGCAGATCCACTACGTTAGTGGTTATATAATGGCGCATATAGCGGCCCCTCCATTGATTCCAAGGAATACTAGAGGCAACACGCTCACCTTTCGGCCAGTCACCGCCACTCGAACTTGGACATTTATTTTCATTGCAGACGCATTACATTCTAAAAAACGATGAAGGATGAGAAAAAGAAACTCATCTGCTGAAATTTGGTCCAAGGTTACTTTCGGCTATGATCCTGGCCCCCCCGATTGGCAAAAAGCAAGGTTGAACCGTTTGCCGCCCGTCTTACGGAAACGTGAGGAATCAAAGAAGAGTGTTGGTTTTTGCCTCAGCTTCCAGAAACCCCTTTCCCGGTTATCACGGGTCGCGTGACACGGAGCACGTCACGGAGCACAAGACAATGCCCACAGAAGTTAAGTATGCTTTAAGTGCCACTTCTGAACAGCACTGGCTCACAGCCTGCGGGAAAGCCAAACCCCGAGAAAAAATGGTCGAAACAAGACAACAAACAAAAGAAAAAAAAAGTATTTGTGTGATGAAGACCATTTCCCCCGTCAGCAGGGAAATGAAGGCCAGTAAGTAAAATGCCCTCATTGTTTGAATATCATTTTGTTTAAAGAAAAAAAAAACCTGACATAGCACGTCACGGAGCAGAAGAAGATGCCCACAGAAGTTAAGTATGCTTAGAGTGCCACTTCTGAACAGCACTGGCTGACAGCCTGCGGGGAAGCCAAACCCCGAGAAAAAATGGCCAAAACCACACAACAAATAAAAGAAAAAGATACATTTGTGTGATAAAGGCCATTTCCCCCGTCTGCAGGGAAATGAAGGCCAGTAAGTAAAATGCCCTCATTGTTTGAATGTCATTTTGCTTAAAGAAAAAAAACAACGTGAAATAGCACGTCACGGAGCAGAAGACGATGCCTACAGAAGTTAAGTATGCTTCAAGTGCCACTTCTGAACAGCACTAGCTGACAGCCTGCAGGGAAGCCAAACCCCGAGAAAAAATGGCCAAAACCACACAACAAATAAAAGGAAAAGATACATTTGTGTGGTGAAGGCCATTTCCCCCGTCTGCAGGAAAATGAAGGCCAGTAAGTAAAATGCCCTCATTGTTTGAATGTCATTTTGTTTAAAGAAAAAAAAAAACGTGAAATAGCACGTCACGGAGCAGAAGACGATGCCCACAGAAGTTAAGTTTGCTTCAAGTGCCACTTCTGAACAGCACTGGCTGACAGCCTGCGGGGAAGCCAAACCCCGAGAAAAAATGGTCAAAACCACACAACAAATAAAAGAAAAAAAAAAGTATTTGTGTGATGAAGACCATTTCCCCCGTCTGCAGGGAAACGAGGGCCAGTAAGTAAAATGCCCTAATTGTCTGAATATGTCATTTTCCGTTAGAGAAAAGCATGAACTTATACCGAAACCTCTCTTATTTCTTGTATTTTATTTTCAGTAAGACTTCATCAAAACCCAAGTGTTTACAGGTGTTTCCCTGTTACACAAACGTCAGTTGTGAGCCATTATGGGGAAACAGATCTTTCTGTTACAGGTCAATCCAGAAAGTGATGCGCCCAAAGGGCGAAAAAATAATGTCTGCTGCTAGTCAACAACCTGTATGGGCGCTGCTTAACGCACATAATAAAAGACTTCTACAAATATGTGATTTTATGGAATATGGCTTTATTCCCTTTTTCGTATCCCCAATTTCTGTAAAAAATGTACCTTACCTTTTGTTTCGTCGTTGGTCAATTGTTAGCCGATTGCAAAATATAACCCATGCAATCTCCCAGCGCACACGAACTTGGACGTTCTCAATCATAGTGCGCCAATAACATAAATAAAACTCTTTTCCAGTTTAAAATTAAAAATAAAGAAAAATGGTTGCAGATGACCAAAACATCAAAAGGTATATGACCGCAAAAGAAAATACTATTTTTATCTGTTTACCTAACAAAACAGATAAGGACCCAATAACTCATGGGAAAGATCGTTTCCAAACCTTTCAATAATTAAGGTGATGATGCACTTAGATCATGTCACCAAAACAACATAATGAATATAAACGCAAAACAAAAAAAAAAGAATGATTGATAAATTGTTTCAAACGGACAATGAAGTGAACAAAAAAAAAATCCTTCTCTCTGTCTACAAGAGAAAACATTATTGCTCATGGAATGTTGCACATGGCAGAAATAATCATCAAAACTTCTCTTGACTATAATGACAACGCAGAAAGACGTCTGCGGTATGCCAATTGGATTCAAGATAAGCTGATAATAAAAAAAAATCAATAGTAAAAAAAACCTATGTCAAACGAAAAATTCTTTAAAAAAAGAAACTTATTTTCTTCTGTTTACAAAAACAAAAAGCTGAGTTCCAATTATCCATGAAGATGTTTTTCAAAACCTTGTCTTAATTTGAGTGAGGAGGCACGAAGACCTTTGCACCGAAGTAACAACTCATTTCCCTTTCGAATATGCTGATTTAATTCAGGCAATCGTTTCAACCCCCACGCTGAAACACTTTGAACTTCTTGCGGAAAGTCTGTGCCTTGTGGCATGAAACAAAGAGACCTGCCACATTCATTGCTGATGAAGTAAGTCGTCAGAGACCCCTGTGACCCAGCCGCTGTGTCCAGTAGGGCTTTGGATGAAGCAAGAGATTGTACAGCATTCTGCAAGGGTGAAATACTGCAAGAAACGTCCATGGCAGCGGCACGTGAAGAAGTGCAGGCCTGAAGCTCATTCCGAAAAGCAAGAACAAGGGCGGAGAGTTTAGGGAAAATAACGTCCAAAGCTGCTATCTGGTCTTCAAGCTTCCGGCAGAATTCAGCACAAGCCGCACGGAAAGCAATTTCACAACCGGAAGTCGTTGGAACATTCTGTAAGGTCAATTCATAAGCGTCCAATGTTTCACTCAGAACGGCATCAGCACTGGCTGGACCAGATTCATATTGGGCAAAGAGATCAACTACCTCTTTAACTCCTGAAGGACCTGCAGTTGGCTCATCTAACTGTTCCACTTTGATGTCCGTTTGCGCTTGGGTTTGAGAAGGACGTAAGCCGACATGAACCGGTACTTCTCTCTCTTCCACGGTCGAGTCCATCTCACTTTCAGAATATTCGGCAAAGAGATCAACTACCTCTTTAACTCCTGAAGGACCTGCAGTTGGCTCATCTAACAATTCCACTTCGATGTCCGTTTGCGCTTGGGTTTGAGAAGGACGTACGCCGACATGAACCGGTACTTCTCCCTCTTCCACGGTCGAGTCCATCTCACTTTCAGAACTTGAAGCTGCCATGATTAAACAAAAATACTTGAAACGAATGATGAAGAGTCTGTTTTCAAGTTCAATGAATCGTCAAATTCTAATGAAGTGAAGTGAAGATATTCTGATACAATCCAATCAGATAACTCATTACCCAAGAGAACTGAGGTCGACACAAAAGAAAGCCGGTGCGATACGATGCCGGTGAATCCTTATGGGCTAGGGATGGGGGTGTTGCGAAGTAAGTTCCTGCCGCCACGAAGTACTGCGTAACAACAGCTTCGCCTCAACGTACACCACCCAAATTTCTTCGAACAGAGAGAAAAGGAGAAGCAAAAGAACTCCTTGACAGTTTCTGAAACCGGAGCGCTTGGCGTAACACTATGGGGTTTCAAAAGTTTATACAATAAACTGCACTCCCGTTGCGTGTCAATAGTAAGAAAAAGAATCAGAGCGCCGTGTACCCCAACCGGAAGGGCAGAAAAGCACTGCGCACAACGCAAAGGTTCACCAAAGCAACTCTTCGTTTTGTGTGTTGATCACCGCTGTAAATGTATTCCATCCGATCCTAGTACCATTTGTGACACTACCTTCAGTCTACTTCCGCCTTCAGTTCACAGTCCGTTGCATCTTTAGTGAGGCCTTGTCACTGACCCGAAGAGCACACCTAAACCTGCCCCTTTTCTTCCTTACACTTGACACAATTCAGACTGTTCATTAAATGGAACGAGACATCCAAACATGACGTTTAGTCCAAATTCATTCGGATGAACTCCGTCCTCCCGACTTTTTATACAGTGACAAAAATGACTATGATTCGGAACAGCGGGTGCGAATTCCTGATTCCACCTAACAACATGGACACCTTTTACCCCAGAGAAAGAATTAATGAATCTGTTTACAGCAGTGACAAAATGATTCAATCTGAGCTTGCCAGAATGAGTGATGGGCAAAATTTCGCACAGCACAATGACATTTGCCCGCCGTCTCAAAAGACATATCAGCGATTTATATTTTTGAACGATATCCTCCAAAGATCGCTCCGCAAGTATGTCATTTGTGCCGACGAGGAGGGAAACATCAGTATGGATATTTTCCTTCTTGACGACAGATATCAGATCTCCTATGGTTATACCACTGACACATGTTTTCCAGGAATCCGAATGAAAAGTATCAGGGCGACTTGCTAAAAGTCGTTTGAAAATGCTGTCTCCAAGGAGTTGCAGAGGCATGATGAAAATCCAACAAAAAAGTACCCGATTGCTGACAATAGCAAATTATGACCACAGTTCCTCAACAGATCACAGCTACATGATTTTCTCTCCAAAAAAAAAAAAAAACCAACCTATGGTTCAATAGCGATAACTGTTTCACTAGTGGGGTTAAAAAGTTTTTTCTGGCAGCGTGCACTGTTCAGACTATAAGCATTCCTCAACGGCTCAAACAACCCAGATTCAACTTAAAGCCAAATGCAGTAACGAATTGCAATCCCGTCGATTAGTATGCCAAAGTCTCACAAAACCCTCCACGATATCAATAAAGCGCTGCCGGCCACCATAGGTGTGACCCACAAACGTGCATAGTTTCGACAGATAGTCACTGGCACATGGTCGCAACACGTGTTACGACAAGACATGGTCTGACGAACACTAGTGTCGTAACTGAAACTTCGCTGTTACAACGAATATTTCTACCATTTCCTTCACAAACTTATTGGCTGAGCGATTAACGAAGCCAGTTACTCCAGTGGGGCTGAAAAGGTTTGTCTGTGTGCGCGCGCGCTTCTCCTCCCGAACAACTCAGCCGATGTGGCTGAGATTTTGCAAGTGATTTAGGTATGTCCTTGGCTCTGCACACGCCAAAATTCAACTTTCTATCTCAATCCATTCAGTCGTACCATCGAAAAAACACAGAAATACGGCAGAAAACGTTTACTTTTTAGTGTCTTTTCTTTTCATTCAAAGTTTTACGTCGTTTCGTATGTTTTGGAAGGTGCTGATGCCGAAAATAAAAACTTTTCTCACCCTTGTTTAAGGTTTTAACCGCGATGTGTACTACCCGGACCTAAATTTTAATTCTTATAATTACATCACGCCCTCTATTCTCCAGGGTGCTGAGCCCAAAGATGACATGCACTCAAAACCCAACTGGAGGGTCTGAGGGGCGGAGCCCTCCACCATCAGACAACAAATCGAATGCTGTTTTGACTTTAGATTTTACAGATATGTGAACGGAGGTCTACCAAACGCCAGGCGTGCAGTGTCGAAACTGGCGCAGCATCGCGAAGCCTGTTACGACAAGACACCGTCTTGCGTACGCCTACCTTAGTATCAATGATATTGGCACACCCAGCGGGATTGAATTCCTGAGTGCGTGTCTGCGTGACTGACTGGACTGCCCCTTCTGAATGGCTGAACAAATGATGGGGATATTTTGCAGGATCATTGGCTGAGCGCTTAGGAAAGCCAGTTACTCGAGTGGGGTTGAAACGTTTTTCCTGTCTGTGACTGTGTGTCCGCACATCTCCTTTGAACGGCGCGGCCGATCTGCCCGAGATTTTGCATGATTATTAGGTATGTCTCTGTCTCGCGACACGTCAAAATTAAAGTTCACTATCGTACTAACACAATCGTTATCAGGTATGAGTTGGCTCGCCACACGCCACAATTCAGCTTGCTTTCAATCCATTCAGCCGTACCAACGAAAACCACTCAAAGAAACGGCAGAAAAAGGCAACTTTCAGTGACGTTCCATTTTATAAAAAGTTTCACATCGCTTTATGTTATGATAGGTGCTGATGACGAAAATAAAATCCAGTTTCACCACCGACCAAGGTTTGAACTGCGGAAGGGGCTTCCTCGACCTACCTTTCTATTCTCATGTTTACACAATGCCCTTCTTGCTCCTTGGTGCAGACCGAAAAATTGTCATGCACACTGACTCCAAACGCAAAGGGGAATCTGGCCCGGCATGAAACAAAATATCCAATGCTCTCTTCACTTTAGATATCGCATTTGTGAACGGATGGATACGTAAGAAGGCTAGCCCTCTGAGGGCACGAAAGCGCCGCAGGTCAAGGTTGGTGCAAATGCCAGGCGTGCATTGTCGAAACTGGCGCAGCAACGCGAAGCATGTTACGACAAGACGTGAACCAGCTTGACACTTACATTTCAGTCCAAGTTGGAGTGCGTGCCAAGTCAAGCAATAATAAATAACGAACTCCCCAATCCATTTTCTACACACCTACTTTAAAAATACAGTCAAACATAAAATTGTAACGCCTCGATACACAAAGCGTACCACGGGTCGAAGCAAAGTGACAATTTTTAGCTGACTCCAGTCCCACCCACCCAGCTAGTTGGCGCGAAGCGGCGAAACCAAATAGGCATCTTCCGACCCTCTGGGGCAAAAGGGTCCTCCAGCGAAGAGATGTTTGATACGAAAGTTTTGAAGCCCGTCGCAACGCCTCGTACAGTTAAAATTAAATGAGAAAGCCAACCCACTGTCACTTTACCCAGCAGCTCTTCTGATGTCAAAATTGATGACCGCTGGTGCCAAAACTCCGAGACTGCTGAGTGCTGCCATGGGAAATGTAAAAGATAGCACCCATCCGGGAGTCAAACCCCGGCCCCGCCGCCTCCCTGGACGTTGCCGTGCCGATCGGCCAGCCCATTACCCAAATGGTGGTCGGCGGCGCCCCGTCTTCGGCCACTGCTCTGCAAACTCAAGTGTGTACATAGTACACTCTTATTAGAGCATGCTTCCAAGCACACTCTTATTTACAGCATACTTGCTACGTACACGCTAAATAAGAGTGTGCCTGGCATGTACACGCTAAATAAACTGACCCATGCTTTAAGATAGGACTAATCGAGTGTATTTTAGCGTATACTTGCAGGTACACTCTTATTTAGCGTGTACATGCCAGGCACACTCTTATTTAGCGTGTACGTAGCAAGTATGCTGTAAATAAGAGCGTGCTTGGAAGCATGCTCTAATAAGAGTGTACTATGTACACACTTGAGTTTGCAGAGATGCCGCCGCCACCGCCGCATTGCACCGGAATACGCGATGTACATACGTGATGCCTAACGCACCACCCACGCCTCCGATAGCAAAACACAACATAACTGTGAGAGCACCGTCCGGGGGTCGAACCCCAAGCCGTCCCGCTCCGCAGCCGAATCGTTAGCCCACTCCGCCACGCCGCCTCGCTGCGAAGAGCTGTGTGGAGCGGCCAAGCCGTTCGGCCAGCCTCTCCCCTCCCTTTCCGGCCAGCGCCGCGCCGCCGGGCCAGGGGCGGCGCTCAAAAAGGCTTGAAACGCCCCTCTCGGGCGAAGGGGGCCTCGAACGAAATAAAATGATATACGAAAGTGGTAGATCTCGTCGAGACGCAATATACAAATCAATTTGAAGCCGATCGCACGGCGGATGACGTCACGGCGCGAGTGCCGAGTTTCGGCGTTCGAAAAACCTACCCCCTTTGAAAACGGTTCGAGATTTCGGAGATCCGTTTTCGCCGGGCGGTAGGGCTGGACCCCGCCGACGATCGCCTCGCTTCGACCCCCCACGAATTCCGACTCCTTGCCCCTCGACGGGGCGCCGTTAGGCCCCTGGACCCGTTTTTCGGCGATATCTCGAAAAGGGGCGGGTGGTGGGGCTGAAAAAAAGGGTGGAAAAGGTGGGCCCCCCTGTCCCGCCCACGTTTCGTTTCGATCGTTTTTCGATGAGAGCCCTCCTTCCGGGTCCCCCCCCTTTTTTTTCAAAAAAAGCCCTCATCCGCCCCTCTTTTCGCACTTTTGAGATTTATTTTGCGAATGGAACCGGGTCTTCCGAAGCGATCGCAACCGGCGGCGGGCCGATCCGACGCTCGGTGCGGACGCTGTAAATGATCGTTAATCAGTCAGTGAGTCAGTGAGTCACGCGAAGGGGTTTAGCTTTATTGGACTCGCTTCGCTCGCTGGGGGGCTCCGCCCCCCAGACCCCCCGTTGCGGGCCTTCGGCCCGCTAAAGGTGGGATGTTGTTTCGGCAGGCTTTTTTGGGCGAGGTCTTTTTTTTTTTTTCTTTCTTTTTTTTATCGCTCCAGGCCGCCGTCGTCGGGCACACAGAATACCAGGGTGTCCGCCCACCACACCCACGATGACGCTTTCTCGAGCCTCGACTTTGCTTCGCCGGGAGTCGAACCCGAGCCCTCCCGCTCCGCAAGCCGGATCGTCAGCCCACGACGCCACGCCGTCTCGCTGCGAGGAGCCGTGCCGAGTGGCCAGCCCTCACTCCTTCGCCCGATGTCCCCGCCCGCCTTTCTGGCAGCCAAGTCCGTCAGACAAACCGATGTCCCCGACCGGGAGTCGAACCCCAAGCCCTCACGCTTCGCAGCCTACATCGCAGCCCACTCCGCCACGCCGCCGCGCTGCGAAGAGCCGTGTGGAGCGGCCAGCCCACTCCTTCACCCGATGTCCCCGCCCACCTCTGGTGGCCACGTCCGTCAGAAAAACCGATGTCGCCGACCGGGAGTCGAACCCGCAACCCTGCTCCCAGCTGACTCTGCTACGCGGCACCTCTGGAGGATGCCGCTCCAAGGAGCGAACACATTCCACCAGCAGGACGCCCGCTTCTCCCGGTTATTTTAGTATAACCCATGTAATTGAAATAAGCCTTTCCCCACTGTTTTTTTAACTGTTCTTGGTAATCGTTTGATTTTTTTGTTCCAGATGTGCGGCGTGCGGCCGTCAGGGTTGACGAAGAAATTTGGATGGGGATAAAGTTACCTCATGATCGTGTGTTCTCCGTCTTAACATTGTTCACCGTAAATACATTTGAAAAAAAAATTGTTGTCTTGTTTTTAATGTGTCTTACGTACTTGTACAATCTACTTGTTGCTTTTTTTCCTCCTTACTTAAACCGAACCAAAACTAACATCACATTCGATAGTGCGTCATTGGTCATTTTTTTAATCTCGTTTGTTCCAGATGCTCGACGTGCGGTGTTCAGGGGTGACCATCACATAAAAGTACAGATTACCCAGTCGTTCTTTAAGTTCATCTTTCTTCTGTTGAAATATATTTTAATGTAAATACATTATGGAAAGAAATGTGTTGTATGTGTTTCTGTATCATAGCTACTCCCACATCTAGCTGTTCCTATTTCCTGATATGATTAAGTAATAAATAAAGTTTATCGCCATGTATTAATTTTTTTTAAAAAAAAAAAAGTTTTGTCCAGCGTCAGTTAACAGCACGTGAATTTAAAAATTGCACGTGTTGCCATCCAGCACAAGCCACGTGGAGGCCCTGGACGAGTTGTGCCTAATGAGATGAGGCGAATGACACATGAATGAAGTTGGAAAAAGCAGGTGGCGGGTCGAGGTTGGGACGGCCAGGTGCCCCAAGCCCCCCCCGCCAGCCGACTGCCCCCACCCGCTGGCTGTCACCATCTTCGCTGAGTTATTAGAATAAAAGACGTCATTCCCTTGTGCCCACCTTCGCACAGGGTCTGTCTGTTCATTCTAAAAACTCCGTACTCCAGTTGTAATGAGGGCCTCGTCGCCATGCGTCTCTGCGACTCAGGAACACACACCTTGCAGCTCCTCATATCCGGGTCGGACCAGCCAACCAAGAAATGCGAAGCAGCACGGCAGGCGTTCCCTCGCAGGGACGCACTTGCGTCCGAAGCCCTCATCACACCAGAGTACACGAAGACAATGACAGCAACCTGGCCCCACTACCCGTTGGCAGTCGGCAGTCGAAATGCAAAACGAATTTTGCATTTCAAACGCAAATGTAACAGTTGCGCAAGGCGTTTGGTGGTCAAATCCAGGCCAGATGTCGCCTGGCAGACCATCCAAAAGCTTACGCAACTGTTACATATGCGACGTGGGCCAGGTATACAGCAAAAGAGAGATAATACATCTCTGAACGATTCTGAGGCTCTACACACTTCCTTCTTTTTACAAAGTCTACGTCCACTAAGTAGAAACAAATGAATAAGCAGACGTGAATCGAAGATTTAATTTACACCCATAAAAAGATTAAAATACTTTTTCCAACAAAAAAAAAAAGGATGAAATGGAGAATGAATGACATGATAAAAATATAAGTTAAGGGGATAATAAATATCAGGGGAAGGGAATTAAAATCGTGGATGATGACACAGACACGCAGACTTTTTATAGTGGAAAGCCGAACCCACAATATTCCACGAAAACACACACACACACACACACACACACACACACACAATGTAAAAAATAAGCTGAAAATATTTCGACCGGCCAGACAAGTTAGAATCCAGCACCAGCAGACCTCTTGCAATACGGAAAGGCAGTATCCAGATGAGTCACCAACCTTGACGTCCAACACAGTCAAAATTCTCAACACACACACTCACACACAAACACACACACACACAATGTAAAAAAGAAGCTGAAAATATTTCGACCGGCCAGACCAGTTAGAATCCAGCACCAGCAGACCTCTTGCAATACGGAAAGGCAGTATCCAGATGAGTCACTAACCTTGACGTCCAACACAGTCAAAATCCTCAACACACACACACACACACACACACACACACATTAAAATAAGTTTTAAAACAGCAGGTCCGTTATGACCACGTTTCTAGTGAATGGAACTCCAGAAACGACTCTGTGGTCAGGGACGAGGATGACAATATCGTCTGGAGAACGGACACGACTGAGTGCAGTGTACAACAGGCCATGGGCAAAGGGGTCCGTTGTCAAATCGACTCCCACTTTTTCCAAAGTCAACCCCTGAGACTTGTGCACGGTGACAGCGTACGCCACGCGCAGAGGAAACTGCCGCCTCGTGACCTCCAAGGGGCTGTCCTTGCACATGGGAAACTTGAAAGTGATGCGAGGAATGCCGAATCGTTCTTGGCTCCCCGGACGACGAACGATCACGAGTCTTGGTGTCACATCGACAACTATCACCTTGGCTCCATTCACAAGACCGTCGTCCGAATTCAAGTTCCTCGTGATCATGCAGACAGCCCCTTTTTTCAACTTTAAAAGGTGAGGAGGCACTCCTTTCGCCGTTGCCTGATGCAACAGATCGTCATCGAAATATTCACCCGGTGCTCTATCCTCATCCCGTACAAAGTCAGCACTAGCCGCGACGATCTCCTCTCCTTCCAAACGACCAAGAATGTCCTCGGTAGCGTCGTCAACGGCGACATTATGAGTGCAAAGAACGTTGCGCTTTGCACACTCATCCGGGTCCGACAACACTTCAGGAGGAAACACAAAGTCGATCAGACCACTGCGATCGGCGACACTTTTCACAGGTGACACGGCAACCGTGGGCACCGTCTCGTCCGGGAGCATTTGCTGCGGCAAAGTGCCATCACCCACCTTCATGAGGAAATCTGCGTAAGCTTCACTCCCTGCCTGGCGGTGTGCCACTGAAAGATGCATGTGGCGCAATCCGGCAAACAGAGGGGACGATCGTAGCGATGCGGCTACAATGTCACTCGACGTCCTCGCGTTTGGCACCACGGGACCGACCTGGCGAAAATCGCCCGACAGAACCACGCATTTTCCCCCGAATGGAAGATCGTTCCGCATTAAATCTCGCAACGACCTCTCAACGGTTTCGATCAGAAACCGATGAGACATGGGTGCCTCATCGAACCAAATGAGGCTTGCCTGCCTAATCAGATCAGCTCTTTGGCTGCCGTTTGTCAGACCCCACATTCCTGAGCCGTCGCCGAAATCAAGCGGAAGCTTAAACATGCTGTGCGCCGTCCTGCCACCCTCCATGTTTATAGCGGCAATACCACTGCTGGCCACACACAGCACCACTTTATTTTCGGACCGGAGTCGGGCTGCCAAAAACTTTGCTAAGGTCGTTTTGCCAGTGCCACCAGGAGCGTCCACGAAAAAGGCACGCCCCTGAGGCGTCTCACGCCCAGCTTCCGAGTCTGCAACCGCCTCCAGCACTTCGTCAGCCACCTGCCTTTGTTCCGCCGACAGACGAGGGCCCCACTCGTCAACAATGGCCTGCTGAGACGCTGCACCGTACCTCAAGCGCTCGCGTCCCAACTCGTTGTCGTCGTCTCGCACATCGGGCAAACCCTGCTCCACCAGTGTCGTCCCGTTACGACGCAACGACCGACCGATGTCGACGAGGGCTAAGGTCTCTGCCCTTTCCCTGTCGAGAACCCTGTCCAAATGGTCCTCGCAGAGTAAGGCCTTACATTCGGCCCACAAAAGTGCTGCCGGGGCACCAATGTTGCACAAGGTGACGAACAAAGCGCGCAACCGTGGTGCCGTCATGAATGTCGCTGCCTCTTGCAAAGCCTCAATGTACTCCTGTTCGGAATCCAGAAAACCGAGCTCGCGGCAAACCTCCTGGAATGTAGTGCAGCCAGAGCCACCGAGCCGCAACAGGTCGTCGTAACTCCGACAGGGGAACCTTAACAAGAGCATCCTGAAGTAATAGAGTTCCCCCAGTTTTGGAGAAACCCAATGCAACCTGGCGACACACCCCTTCCTCTGGCGTGGAGTTACAAAGTGACAGCCATCGGCATACTCGTAAATGGGCACTCGGGTGGTCTGAGGCCTTCGAGTATGCATGATAAAGTTCTCGTAAAACTCACGATAACTTACGGTTTCTAATGCAGGCACCTGAGGCCGACTAAAATAAAGCATCAGCTTTGATTGGGACGCTGCAGCTTCGGCTTCTCCACCACGCACGAAGAGGACAGGGTTCTTTTTGTCCAAGTGAACGTGCAACAGCTCAACAGTAGGATCACGGCCAGTTAAATTGAAATTCAACGTACGCCACGCCGCGTCGCACGCACCTATAGTCCTCCGCGTCACGTACTCGTCCACTTCGTTGCCTTCTTCGACAACGGCCACTCTCGACAACGTGTCGCCCTTATTTATGTACTTGAAAAGGTATTTTACGACACGCCTCGCGCTTGCCAGCTCAAGATTGATATGAGCTCCGTACTTCAGCAAGAGCGCTGCATTGTACGGCACTATGTCGCAATCGCTGATGGTGACTGGACGCCCACTGATAGTGACCTCGGCCGTATTCGTCGAGTCCCGCTTATAGTGGTAGAAACCACGGCCGTCATAGAACGTAGTGGGGGTGTCAGGTTGGGGCCAATTTTTTTTGCATTTATCCTTGACACGATCCCAACACGGCAGGTTCTTCCGGGCCGGATGAGGTCCGTGCACCATGTGCTCTAAAACCGCCTTTCGCAATCTACCCCCAGCCTCCTCCGCTGACGGGATGTCAGCACGGATGAAACGGTCGGCAAAATCACCACCCAGCGAGACGTCATTTTCGAGGCGAAAAATAAGATGGGCATGGGGCAGCCCGCGTGACTGCCACTCGACAGTATGGACGATGTAAGCGGGCTTTCCGAAAAAGCGGCCCGACTTCAGGTCACGCATCAATTCGTCCAGCTTTAGTTTGAAGACCCTGGCACAAACATGGGCCTCACCCTTGCCACAGCCTCGCTTGCAAGAACGCCGGTACTCAGGCCACCGGGCATTCGCTGTGAAGGTGAGGAAAAAGTGGGGATTGCCAAGCCGGGTCACGATGGCCATGGCATCGTAGTACTTTTTACGATAGTACCTAGGCCCCCCAACAAAGGTACTCGGTAAATAGACCCGACCGGCGTCCAACCCTTCGCCCTGGATCGTCTCGTCATTGGTTATGTCAGGGTCACGACGACGACCAGTGCCTGAAGTACCTGCTTGCGATCCCCTGCCCGGGCCGGTCCCCTGTCCTCGCCCTGCCCGCCGCCAACGGCTAGCCCCCGTACTGCCGCGGCTTGGCGCAGGCCGAGCGGGTGTACCTTGCCCGGACGGTCCAGCTCGGTTGGGACTGGCTGCCTGGAAGCCTCTGCCCGGCCCCCGGCCGGCCCCTCGCGTCGCGGAAGCCTGCCGTGCGTCCGCGACGGCTTGAACCTCGTCCATGGGACCGACGCGGAGGCCATCGGCCTGAAACTGATGTTTTTTCCAGAACAGCAGACGCTCGTGCTCCAACCGAGCGTACATGTCTACCAGGTACGTGTCGGACAGTGCCCCAAACATGGAAAATCGCGGCTCGGACAGGAGGAGGCAGCGCAAGTATTGTTCGTGCGACACCTTAGCGTGACCACTTACACCAGGTCGACCCATATACCATCCCCTCTGCCCTTCAGGGAACAGCAATGGGTACTGCAGGGCCTCAAAAAAGGGATGAAACGAATCGACTGTCCAATACCGACCCTGTCCAACCTTCCATATTACAATCTGTCGCCGCTTAACTGGCTCATCCGCCGTGCACAGCAGGGCACTGACTTCACCCGTCCAGTTTGGAGGATTAATTTGCCCCTGAGCTGTGACGACAGGGGCGGCATCATCATAGACGAGCCTGGCGTTCAGGGCCGGTTCCGCCGCGAGACGTTTGAAGAAAGTCACATGGGGATTGGTTTCGTGCAAGAAAGCAGAGATAGATTGAGTCACCATCGCATTCAGATTCAGTGTTTGCGCGGCCGCCAAACGACTTGTTCCGTCGTCTATGTACAGAGCTGATGTGTTCCTCTTGCCAGGACGGTCTGGAGAGGAAAGGTCAAACGTCACGTGGTAACAACGACCTTGTATTTTGACGAAGCGAGGCCCAGTTGTGGGATGAACCCAGGTCGTGCACATGGCACACATGGCAAACAGGTCGTTGTACAGCCTAGGGTGATTCAAAAAACCAGGGTCGCTGTAAAAGTCTTCCACTAAGGGGCTCATGGCGCCGTGGACACGCCAATCACCCTTCCCACCGCAGCACCAATTCAGCCGGCCCTTTTCCTCCTCAAACAGAGCAGCGGTACAATGCGGGCATCTGTATACATCGGGAGCCAAAAGTGAAGTGCGCTTCAGTGTATACTCCTGCACTGCATTCAACTCATCGCCCCGAAAGGCGCCAATTAAATTGGAACGCCGGAGAGGAGGAGGGAGATGACGAGATAAGTCTGCCTCGGGGTGAGCTTCCCTGTATTGCTGCGAGCTCTGACTGCCGACGTGAGGATGGGTCTCACTGTACCTTTCCACGGCGGCTCGGTGCACTTCAGGATGGGTCCCACTGTACCTTTCCACCGCGGCTCGGTTCACCTCGGGATGTGTCTCACTGTACCTTTCCACCGCGGCTCGGTTCACCTCGGGATGAGTGTCCGTGTACCGGGCTGAGGCCTCTCGATGAGGAATTCGATCAGCCGCAACCGAGTGAAGTGTTGCTGCCACCCTTTCAGCCCTTTTCTTTTCATCATGTTTTTTTCGACTTGCCTTTACCGACTCTCTCTTTAAGGCTGGTGTTAGCTTGGGCTTCCCTCTTTTCTTTTTGGGCGGCCGCCCCCTCTTGCCCTTAGGAGGAGCAGCGCTGCCCCCTGCCTCTGACGCAGCGACAGCCTCTTTCGCCTGTTTGTGAGAGACAGGTTTTTGGCGAGGAGGAAGTTTTGCTGCCAGTGGCACATCGCTGTCACTCCCAGAAGAGAGAGTCTGAGGAGGTGTCGGGTTTTGAGCCTGTTTCCGCGACACAGCCACTTTTTTCTGTTTTCCCGACCTTACTGCCAATGGCACTTCACTTTCAGACTCAGACGCAACACTCTTTTTCACCTTCTTATGAGAGAGGGGTTTTCGGCGAGGACGAAATTTGGCTGCCAGTGGCACATCGCTGTCACTCCCAGAAGAGAGTGTCTGAGGGGGTGTCGCGTTTTGAGCCTGCCTACGAGGCACAGCTACTTTTTTGCGTTTCCCTGACCTCACTGCCAAGGGCACATCACTTCCACCTTCGGAAGACAGAGCTTTAGGCGAGGTCGGCTTTTCGGTGGCCTCTGGAGAGGCCACAGGACTCTGATCGGGACTCCACGGTGACTGTTCAGAAAGTGGAGGACTCAGGCGACCCATGTCGTCATCGCCTCCAACACCAGGGGATGCGGGGGGAGATGCAAAGTCCTGAAAATCGAACTGTTCAGGAGAGGTAACAGGTGACATGGGATTTTCCTCAGACTCAGTTCCATCTCTTTGTGCTCCCTGTACTTTCGAAACAGCCATGCGAACCACCATGAAATGTCTGTCCACTCCGTCACAAGGTGAATTACCCAGCAGCAGCCATGCCAGGGAAGTAACGGAGCGACAAGAAAATACACGAGCCCTGTTGTTGTCATCGTCAAAATCATGCTGATTGTAAAAATTGACGCCGTGTGGATTGAAATAGTAAAATAGGCAATTGCTTTCCCAAAAGCAAGTGGTGTAATTTAAACCTGTGAAAAAGTAGCCTAACTTCTGTCCCGTTTCAGAATCTTCTGAAAAAAGGTCCAACAG
Source organism: Stenchaetothrips biformis (assembly GCA_030522485.1). Taxonomy (NCBI): domain Eukaryota; kingdom Metazoa; phylum Arthropoda; class Insecta; order Thysanoptera; family Thripidae; genus Stenchaetothrips; species Stenchaetothrips biformis. Next base: position 263,423 of record CM060093.1, on the reverse strand, counting down.
GTTTTGAGTCAGATCTGTCACTTTATTTTTCCAATCGTTTGTCGTGTCTTGTGAGGGATAAATTCCTGCGAGTGCTGGAATGTACTGACAAGATACGGATTCATCGCCAATGTCAAACGATAGGGGCAAAGTTTCTGGATCTATAAAGTCATGAACTGTACCCTCAGGCAACGCCCCTCTGACCTCGCGATATAAATCGTAACCTTGAAACAAGGTCTTGTCTATCGCATCTCTGTTTTCCATATACACGCCGAGTGCAATGCTGTTTGCAATGGCAATTGCTGAATTTGCCACACACGAGGCGTTATTACTCTCGGGAAAATAGTCCATACCTTGATGCAGGGTCCCAGCTTGTGACGTGATTTCCCCTGAAGAAACTAAATACCTGACTCTCTTGCTTGCTTCGTTCTTAAAAAAAAAAGTTAAATTGGGTTGTTGAAGAGTAAATTCCATAAAAAGTGAGATTGGTTTCATGACACCATGTTCCACCAGCCACCACGGACCCCTAAATTGGAACGCAGATCCACTACGTTAGTGGTTATATAATGGCGCATATAGCGGCCCCTCCATTGATTCCAAGGAATACTAGAGGCAACACGCTCACCTTTCGGCCAGTCACCGCCACTCGAACTTGGACATTTATTTTCATTGCAGACGCATTACATTCTAAAAAACGATGGAGGATGAGAAAAAGAAACTCATCTGCTGAAATTTTGTCCAAGGTTACTTTCGGCTATGATCCTGGCCCCCCCGATTGGCAAAAAGCAAGGTTGAACCGTTTGCCGCCCGTCTTACGGAAACGTGAGGAATCAAAGAAGAGTGTTGGTTTTTGCCTCAGCTTCCAGAAACCCCTTTCCCGGTTATCACGGGTCGCGTGACACGGAGCACGTCACGGAGCACAAGACAATGCCCACAGAAGTTAAGTATGCTTTAAGTGCCACTTCTGAACAGCACTGGCTCACAGCCTGCGGGAAAGCCAAACCCCGAGAAAAAATGGTCGAAACAAGACAACAAACAAAAGAAAAAAAAAGTATTTGTGTGATGAAGACCATTTCCCCCGTCAGCAGGGAAATGAAGGCCAGTAAGTAAAATGCCCTCATTGTTTGAATATCATTTTGTTTAAAGAAAAAAAAAACGTGACATAGCACGTCACGGAGCAGAAGAAGATGCCCACAGAAGTTAAGTATGCTTCAAGTGCCACTTCTGAACAGCACTGGCTGACAGCCTGCGGGGAAGCCAAACCCCGAGAAAAAATGGCCAAAACCACACAACAAATAAAAGAAAAAGATACATTTATGTGATGAAGGCCATTTCCTCCGTCTGCAGGGAAATGAAGGCCAGTAAGTAAAATGCCCTCATTGTTTGAATGTCATTTTGTTTAAAGAAAAAAAAAAAACGTGACATAGCACGTCACGGAGCAGAAGACGATGCCCACAGAAGTTAAGTATGCTTCAAGTGCCACTTCTGAACAGCACTAGCTGACAGCCTGCGGGGAAGCCAAACCCCGAGAAAAAATGGCCAAAACCACACAACAAATAAAAGAAAAAGATACATTTATGTGATGAAGGCCATTTCCTCCGTCTGCAGGGAAATGAAGGCCAGTAAGTAAAATGCCCTCATTGTTTGAATGTCATTTTGTTTAAAGAAAAAAAAAAACGTGACATAGCACGTCACGGAGCAGAAGACGATGCCCACAGAAGTTAAGTATGCTTCAAGTGCCACTTCTGAACAGCACTAGCTGACAGCCTGCGGGGAAGCCGAACCCCGAGAAAAAATGGCCAAAACCACACAACAAATAAAACAAAAAGAAACATTTGTGTGATGAAGGCCATTTCCCCCGTCTGCAGGGAAACGAAGGCCGGCAAGTAAAATGCCCTCATTGTCTAAATATGTCATTTTCCGTTTGAGGAAAGCATGAACTTATACCGAAACCTCTCTTTTTTCTTGTATTTTATTTTCAGTATGACTTCATCAAAACCTAAGTGTTTACAGGTGTTACCCTGTTACACAATCGTCAGTTGTGAGCCATTATGGGGAAACAGATCTTTCTGTTACAGGTCAATCCAGATAGTGATGCGCCCAAAAGGCGAAAAAATAATGTCTGCTTCTAGTCAACAACCTGTATGGGCGCTTCTCAACGCACATAATAAAAGACTTCCACAAATATGTGATTTAATGGAATATGGCTTTATTCCCTTTTTCGTATCCCCAATTTCTGTAAAAAAATGTACCTTACCTTTTGTTCCGTCGTTGGTCAAGTGTTAGCCGATTGCAAAATATTACCCATGCAATCTCCCAGCGCGCACACGAACTTGAACGTTCTCAATCATAGTGCGCCAATAACATAAATGAAACTCTTTTCTAGTTAAAATTAAAAATAAAGAAAAATGGTTGCAGATGACCAAAACATCAAAAGGCATATGACCGCAAAAGAAAATACTATTTTCATCTGTTTACCCAACAAAACAGATAAGGACCCAATAACCCATGGGAAAGATCGTTTCCAAACCTTTCAATAATTAAGCTGATGATGCACTTAGATCATGTCACAAAAACAACATAATGAATATAAACGCAAAACAAAAAAAAAAAGATTGATAAATTGTTTCAAACAGACAATGAAGTGAACAAAAAAAATCCTTCTCTCTGTCTCCAAGAGAAAACATTATTGCTCATGGAATGTTGCACATGGCAGAAATAATCATCAAAACCTTTTCTTGACTATAATGACAACGCAGAAAGACGTCTGCGGTATGCCAATTGGATTCAAGATAAGCTGATAATTTTAAAAAATCAATAGTAAATAAAAAACCTATGTCAAACGAAAAATTCTTTAATAAAAGAAACTTATTTTGTTCTGTTTACAAAAACAAAAAGCTGAATTCCAATTATCCATGAAGATGTTTTTCAAAACCTTGTCTTAATTTGAGTGAGGAGGCACGAAGACCTTTGCACCGAAGTAACAACTCATTTCCCTTTCGAATATGCTGATTTAATTCAGGCAATCGTTTCAACCCCCACGCTGAAACACTTTGAACTTCTTGCGGAAAGTCTGTGCATTGTGGCATGAAACAAAGAGACCTGCCACACTCATTGCTGATGAAGTAAGTCGTCAGAGACCCCTGTGACCCAGCCGCTGTGTCCAGTAGGGCTTTGGATGAAGCAAGAGATTGTACAGCATTCTGCAAGGGTGAAATACTGCAAGAAACGTCCATGGCAGCGGCACGTGAAGAAGTGCAGGCCTGAAGCTCATTCCGAAAAGCAAGAACAAGGGCGGAGAGTTTAGGGAAAATAACGTCTAAAGCTGCTATCTGGTCTTCAAGCTTCCGGCAGAATTCAGCACAAGCCGCACGGAAAGCAATTTCACAACCGGAAGTCGTTGGAACATTCTGTAAGGTCAATTCATAAGCGTCCAATGTTTCACTCAGAACGGCATCAGCACTGGCTGGACCAGATTCATATTCGGCAAAGAGATCAACTACCTCTACAATTCCTGAAGGACCTGCAGTTGGCTCATCTAACTGTTCCACTTTGATGTCCGTTTGCGCTTGGGTTTGAGAAGGACGTAAGCTGACATGAACCGGTACTTCTCCCTCTTCTACGGTCGAGTCCATCTCACTTTCAGAATATTCGGCAAAGAGATCAACTACCTCTATAACTCCTGAAGGACCTGCAGTTGGCTCATCTAACAATTCCACTTCGATGTCCGTTTGCGCTTGGGTTTGAGAAGGACGTACGCCGACATGAACCGGTACTTCTGTCTCTTCCACGGTCGAGTCCATCTCACTTTCAGAACTTGAAGATGCCATGATTTAACAAAAATACTCTAAACAAATGATGAAGAGTCTGTTTTCAAGTTCAATGAATCGTCAAATTCTAATGAAGTGAAGTGAAGATATTCTGATACAATCCAATCAGATAACTCATCACCCAAGAGAACTGAGGTCGAAACAAAAGAAAGCCGGTGCGATACGATGCCGGTGAATCCTTATGGGCTAGGGATGGGGGTGTTGCGAAGTAAGTTCCTGCCGCCACGAAGTACTGCGTAACAACAGCTTCGCCTCGACGTACACCACCCAAATTTCTTCAAACAGAGAGAAAAGGAGAAGCAAAAGAACGTCTTGACAGTTTCTGAAACCGGAGCGCTTGGCGTAACACTATGGCGTTTCAAAGGTTTATACGATAAACTGCACTCCCGTTGCGTGTCAATAGTAAGGAAAAGAATCAGAGCGCCGTGTACCCCAACCGGAAGGGCAGAAAAGCACTGCGCACAACGCAAAGGTTCACAAAAGCAACTCTTCGTTTTGTGTGTTGATCACCGCTGTAAATGTATTCCATCCGATCCTAGTACCATTTGTGACACTACCTTCAGTCTACTTCCGCCTTCAGTTCACAGTCCGTTGCATCTTTAGTGAGGCCTTGTCACTGACCCGAAGAGCACACCTAAACCTGCCCCTTTTCTTCCTTGCACTTGACACAATTCAGACTGTTCATTAAATGGAACGAGACATCCAAACATGACGTTTAGTCCAAATTCATTCGGATGAACTCCGTCCTCCCGACTTTTAATACTGTGACAAAAATGACTATGATTCGGAACAGCGGGTGCGAATTCCTGATTCCACCTAACAACATGGACACCTTTTACCCCAGAGAAAGAATTAATGAATCTGTTTACAGCAGTGACAAAATGATTCAATCTGAGCTTGCCAGAATGAGTGATGGGCAAAATTTCGCACAGCACAATGACATTTGCCCGCCGTCTCAAAAGACATATCAGCGATTTATATTTTTGAACGATATCCTCCAAAGATCGCTCCGCAAGTATGTCATTTGTGCCGACGAGGAGGGAAACATCAGTATGGATATTTTCCTTCTTGACGACAGATATCAGATCTTCTATGGTTATACCACTGACACATGTTTTCCAGGAATCCGAATGAAAAGTATCAGGGCGACTTGCTAAAAGTCGTTTGAAAATGCTGTCTCCAAGGAGTTGCAGAGGCATGATGAAAATCCAACAAAAAAGTACCCGATTGCTGACAATAGCAAATTATGACCACAGTTCCTCAACAGATCACAGCTACATGATTTTCTCTCGAAATAAAAAAACCAACCTATGGTTCAATAGCGATAACTGTTTCACTAGTGGGGTTAAAAAGTTTTTTTCTGGCAGCGTGCACTGTTCAGACTAAAAGCATTCCTCAACGGCTCAAACAACCCAGATTCAACTTAAAGCCAAATGCAGTAACGAATTGCAATCCCGTCGATTAGTATGCCAAAGTCTCACAAAACCCTCCACGATATCAATAAAGCGCTGCCGGCCACCATAGGTGTGACCCACAAACGTGCATAGTTTCGACAGATAGTCACTGGCACATGGTCGCGTCGCAACACGTGTTACGACAAGACATGGTCTGACGAACACTAGTGTCGTAACTGAAACTTCGCTGTTACAACGAATATTTTTACCATTTCCTTCACAAACTTATTGGCTGAGCGATTAACGAAGCCAGTTACTCCAGTGGGGCTGAAAAGGTTTGTCTGTGTGCGCGCGCGCGCTTCTCCTCCCGAACAACTCAGCCGATGTGGCTGAGATTTTGCAAGTGATTTAGGTATGTCCTTGGCTCGGCACACGCCAAAATTCAACTTTCTATCTCAATCCATTCAGTCGTACCATCGAAAAAACACAGAAATACGGCAGAAAACGGCGACTTTTTAGTGTCTTTTCATTTCATTCAAAGTTTTACGTCGTTTCGTATGTTTTGGAAGGTGCTGATGCCGAAAATAAAAACTTTTCTCACCCTTGTTTAAGGTTTTAACCGCGATGTGTACTACCCGGACCTAAATTTTAATTCTTATAATTACATCACGCCCTCTATTCTCCAGGGTGCTGAGCCCAAAGATGTCATGCACTCTGACTCAAAACCCAACTGGAGGGTCTGAGGGGCGGAGCCCTCCACCATCAGACAACAAATCGAATGCTGTTTTGACTTTTGATTTTACAGATATGTGAACGGATGTCTACCAAACGCCAGGCGTGCAGTGTCGAAACTGGCACAGCATCGCGAAGCCTGTTACGACAAGACACCGTCTTGCGTACGCCTACCTTAGTATCAATGATATTGGCACACCCAGCGGGATTGAATTCCTGAGTGCGTGTCTGCGTGACTGACTGGACTGCCCCTTCTGAAAGGCTGAACAAATGATGGGGATATTTTGAAGGATCATTGGCTGAGCGCTTAGGAAAGCCAGTTACTCGAGTGGGGTTGAAACGTTTTTCCTGTCTGTGGCTGTGTGTCCGCACATCTCCTTTGAACGGCGCGGCCGATCTGCCTGAGATTTTGCATGATTATTAGGTATGTCTCTGTCTCGCGACACGTCAAAATTAAAGTTCACAATCGTGCTAACACAATCGTTATCAGGTATGAGTTGGCTCGCCACACGCCAAAATTCAACTTTCTATCTCAATCCATGCAATCGTACCATCGAGAAAACACAGAAATACGGCAGAAAACGACGACTTTTTAGTGTCTTTTCATTTCATTCAAAGTTTTACGTCGTTTCGTATGTTTCGGAAGGTGCCGATGCCGAAAATATAAGCTTGTTTAAGGTTTTAACCGCGGTGTGGGCTACCCGGACCTAAATTTTAATTCTTATAATTACATCACGCCCTCTATTATCCAGGGTGCTGAGCCCAAAGATGACATGCACTCAAAACGAAACTGGAGGGTCTGAGGGGCGGAGCCCTGCACCATCAGACAACAGATCGAATGCTGTTTTGGCTTTTGATTTTACACATATGTGAACGGATGTCTACCAAACGCCAGGCGTTCATTGTCGAAACTGACGCAGCATCGCGAAGCCTGTTACGACAAGACACCGTCTGGCGTACACCTAACTTGTAAATAGTATCAATGACATTGGCACACCCAGCGGGATTGAATTCCTGAGTGCGTGTGTGCGTGACTAACTGGACTGCCCCTTCTGAAAGGCTAAACAAATGAAGGGGATATTTCGCAGGATCATTGGCTGAGCCATTTGCAAAGCCAGTTACTCGAGTGGGGTTGAAACGTTTTTCCTGTCTGTGGCTGTGTGTCCGCACATCTCCTTTGAACGGCGCGGCCGATCTGCCCGAGATTTTGCATGATTATTAGGTATGTCTCTGTCTCGCGACACGTCAAAATTAAAGTTCACTATCGTACTAACACAATCGTTATCAGGTATGAGTTGGCTCGCCACACGCCAAAATTCAGCTTGCTTTCAATCCATTCAGCCGTACCAACGAAACCACTCAAAGAAACGGCAGAAAAAGGCAACTTTCAGTGACGTTCCATTTTATAAAAGGTTTCACATCGCTTTATGTTATGATAGGTGCTGATGACGAAAATAAAATCCAGTTTCACCACCGACCAAGGTTTGAACTGCGGAAGGGGCTACCTCGACGTACCTTTCTATTCTCATGTTTACACAATGCCCTTCTTGCTCCTTGGTGCAGACCGAAAAATTGTCATGCGCACTGACTCCAAACGCAAAGGGGAATCTGGCCCGGCATGAAACAAAATATCCAATGCTCTCTTCACTTTAGATATAGCATTTGTGAACGGATGGATACGTAAGAAGGCTAGCCCTCTGAAGGCACGAAAGCGCCGCAGGTCAAGGTTGGTGCAAATGCCAGGCGTGCATTGTCGAAACTGGCGCAGCATCGCGAAGCCTGTTACGACAAGACGTGAACCAGCTTGACACTTACATTTCAGTCCAAGTTGGAGTGCGTGCCAAGTCAAGCAATAATAAATAACGAACACCCCAATACTTTTTCTACACACCTACTTTGAAAATACAGTCAAACATAAAATTGTAACGCCTCGATACACAAAGCGTACTACAAGCCGAAGCAAAGTGACAAGTCCCGCCACCAAGCCAGTTGGCGCGGGGCGGCGAAACCAAACAGGCATCTTCCGACCCTCCGGGGCAAAAGGGTCCTCCAGCGAAGAGAGGTTTGATACGAAAGTTTTGAAGCCCGTCGCAACGCCTCGTCCAGTTAAAATTAAATGAGAAAGCCAACCCACTGTCACTTTACCCAGCAGCTCTTCTGATGTCAAAATTGATGACCGCTGGTGCCAAAACTCCGAGACTGCTGAGTGCTGCCATGGGAAATGTTAAAGATAGCACCCATCCGGGAGTCAAAGCCCGGCCCCGCCGCCTCCCTGGACGTTGCCGTGCCGATCGGCCAGCCCATTACCCAAATGGTGGTCGGCGGCGCCCCGTCTTCGGCCACTGCCGCCGCCACCGCCGCATTGCACCGGAATACGCGATGTACATACGTGATGCCTAACGCACCACCCACGCCTCCGATAGCAAAACACAACATAACTGTGAGAGCACCGTCCGGGGGTCGAACCCCAAGCCGTCCCGCTCCGCAGCCGAATCGTTAGCCCACTCCGCCACGCCGCCTCGCTGCGAAGAGCTGTGTGGAGCGGCCAAGCCGTTCGGCCAGCCTCTCCCCTCCCTTCCGGCCAGCGCCGCGCCGCCGGGCCAGGGGCGGCGCTCAAAAAGGCTTGAAACGCCCCTCCCGGGCGAAGGGGGCCTCGAACGAAATAAAATGATAAACGAAAGTGGTAGATCTCGTCGAGACGCAATATACAAATCAATTTGAAGCCGATCGCACGGCGGATGGCGTCACGGCGCGAGTGCCGAGTTTCGGCGTCGGAAAAAGGGCCCCCGTTCGAAAACGGTTCGAGATTTCGGAGATCCGTTTTCGCCGGGCGGTAGGGCTCGACCCCGCCGACCATCGCCTCGCTTCGACCCCCCACGAATTCCGACTCCTTGTCCCTCGACGGGGCGCCGTTAGGCCCCTAGACCCGTTTTTCGGCGATATCTCGAAAAGGGGCGGGTGGAGGGGCAGAAAAAAAGGGTGGAAAAGGTCGGCCCTCATGTCCCGCTCAATTTTCGTTTGGATCGTTTTTCGATGAGAGCCCCCCTACCGGGTCCCCCCCTTTTTTTTCAAAAAACGCCCTCATCCGCCCCTCTTTTCGCACTTTTGAGATTTATTTTGCGAATGGAACCGGGTCTTCCGAAGCGATCGCCCCCGGCGGCGAGCCGATCCGACGCTCGGTGCGGACGCTGTAAATGATCGTTAATCAGTGAGTGAGTCAGTCACGCGAAGGGGTTTAGCTTTACTGGACTCGCTTCGCTCGCTGGGGGGCTCCGCCCCCCAGACCCCCCGTTGCGGGCCTTCGGCCCGCTAAAGGTGGGATGTCGTTTCGGCAGGCTTTTTTCGGCGAGGTTTTTTTTTTTTATTCTTTTTTTTATCGCTCCGGGCCGCCGTCGTCGGGCACAGAATCGGGTAGCCAAGTCCGTCAGACGAACCGATGTCCCCGACCGGGAGTCGAACCCGCAACCCACACGCTTCGCAGCCTACACCGCAGCCCACTCCGCCACGCCGCCGCGCTGCGAAGAGCCGTGTGGAGCGGCCAGCCCACTCCTTCACCCGATGTCCCCGCCCACCTCTGGTGGCCACGTCCGTCAGAAAAACCGATGTCGCCGACCGGGAGTCGAACCCGCAACCCTGCGCTCCGTGACCCTGCTTCCAGCTGACTCTGCTACGCGGCACCTCTGGAGGATGCCGCGCCAAGGAGCGAACACATTCCACCAGCAGGACGCCCCCTTCTCCCGGTTATTTTAATTTAACCCGTGTAATTGAAATAAGCTTTTCTCCACTGTTTTTTTTTAACTGTTATTGGTAATCTTTTGATTTTTTTTGTTCCAGATGTGCGGCGTGCGGCCGTCAGGGTTGACAAAGAAATTTGGATGGGGATAAAGTTACCTCATGATCGTGTGTTCTCCGTCTTAACATTGTTCACCGTAAATACATTTGAAAAAAATAATTGTTGTCTTGTTTTTAATGTGTCTTACGTACTTGTACAATCTACTTGTCGCTTTTTTTTCCTCCTTACTTAAACCGAACCAAAACTAACATCACATTCGATAGTGCGTCATTGGTAATAATTTTTTTAATCTTGTTTGTTCCAGATGCTCGACGTGCGGTGTTCAGGGGTGACCATCACATAAAAGTACAGATTACCCAGTCGTTCTTTAAGTTCATCTTTCTTCTGTTAAAATATATTTTAATGTAAATACATAATGGAAAGAAATGTGTTGTATGTTTTTCTGTATCATAGCTACTCCCACATCTAGCTGTTCCTATTTCCTGATATGATTAAGTAACAAATAAAGTTTATCGCAACGTATTAATTTTGAAAAAAAATAAAGTTTTGTCCAGCGTCAGTTAACAGCACGTGAAATTAAAAATTGCACGTGTTGCCATCCAGCACAAGCCACGTGGAGGCCCTGGACGAGTTGTGCCTAATGAGATGAGGCGAATGACACATGAATGAAGTTGGAAAAAGCAGGTGGCGGGTCGAGGTTGGGACGGCCAGGTGCCCCAAGCCCCCCCCCGCCAGCCGACTGCCCCCACCCGCTGGCTGTCACCATCTTCGCTGAGTTTTTAGAATAAAAGACGTCATTCCCTTGTGCCCACCTACGCACAGGGTCTGTCTGTTCATTCTAAAAACTCCGTACTCCGGTTGTAATGAGGGCCTCGTCGCCATGCGTCTCTGCGACTCAGGAACACACACCTTGCAGCTCCTCATATCCGGGTCGGACCAGCCAACCAAGAAATGCGAAGCAGCACGGCAGGCGTTCCCTCGCAGAGACGCACTTGCGTCCGAAGCCCTCATTACACCAGAGTACACGAAGACAATGACAGCAACCTGGCCCCACTACCCGTTGGCAGTCGGCAGTCGAAATGCAAAACGAATTTTGCATTTCAAACGCAAATGTAACAGTTGCGCAAGACGTTTGGTGGTCAAATCCAGGCCAGATGTCGCCTGGCAGACCATCCAAAAGCTTACCCAACTGTTACATATGCGACGTGGGCCAGGTATACAGCAAAAGAGAGATGATACATCTCTGAACGATTCTGAGGCTCTACACACTTACTTCTTTGTACAAAGTCTACGTCCACTACGTAAAAACAAATGAATAAGCAGACGTGAATCGAAGATTTAATTTACACCCATACAAAGGTTAAAATACTTTTTCCAACAAAAAAAAAAGGATGAAATGGAGAATGAATGACATGATAAAAATATAAGTTAAAGGGATAATAAATAGCAAGGGAAGGGAATTAAAATCGTGGATGATGACACAGACACGCAGACTTTTTATAGTGGAAAGCCGAACCCACAATATTCCACGAAAACACACACACACACACACACACACACACACACACACACAGACACACACACAGACAATTTAAAAAAGACGCTGAAAATATTTCGACCGGCTAGACAAGTTAGAATCCAGCACCAGCAGACCTCTTGCAATACGGAAAGGCAGTATCCAGATGAGTCACCAACTTTGACGTCCAACACAGTCAAAATCCTCAACATACACACACACACACACACACACACAGACAATGTAAAAAAAGAAGCTGAAAATATTTCGACCGGCTAGACAAGTTGGAATCCAGCACCAGCAGACCTCTTGCAATACGGAAAGGCAGTATCCAGATGAGTCACCAACCTTGACGTCCAACACAGTCAAAATCCTCAACACACACACACACACACACAACGTAAAAAAGAAGCTGATAATATTTCGACCGGCCAGACAAGTAAGAATCCAGCACCAGCAGACCTCTTGCAATACGGAAAGGCAGTATCCAGATGAGTCACCAACCTTGACGTCCAACACAGTCAAAATCCTCAACACACACACACAAACATACACACACACACAAACACACACACACATATTAAAATAAGTTTTAAAACAGCAGGTCCGTTATGACCACGTTTCTAGTGAATGGAACTCCAGAAACGACTCTGTGGTCAGGGACGAGGATGACAATATCGTCTGGAGAACGAACACGACTGAGTGCAGTGTACAACAGGCCATGGGCAAAGGGGTCCGTTGTCAAATCGACTCCCACTTTTTCCAAAGTCAACCCCTGAGACTTGTGCACGGTGACAGCGTAGGCCACGCGCAGAGGAAACTGTCGCCTCGTGACCTCCAAGGGGCTGTCCTTGCACATGGGAAACTTGAAAGTGATGCGAGGAATGCCGAATCGTTCCTGGCTCCCCGGACGACGAACGATCACAAGTCTTGGTGTCACATCGACAACTATCACCTTGGCTCCATTCACAAGACCGTCGTCCGAATTCAAGTTCCTCGTGATCATGCAGACGGCCCCTTTTTTCAACTTTAAAAGGTGAGGAGGCACTCCTTTCGCCGTTGCCTGATGCAACAGATCGTCGTCGAAATATTCACCCGGTGCTCTATCCTCATCCCGTACAAAGTCAGCACTAGCCGCGACGATCTCCTCTCCTTCCAAACGACCAAGAATGACCTCGGTAGTGTCGTCAACGGCTACATTATGAGTGCAAAGAACGTTGCGCTTTGCACACTCATCCGGGTCCGACAACACTTCAGGAGGAAACACAAAATCGATCAGACCACTATGATCGGCGACACTTTTCACAGGCGACACGGCAACCGTGGGCACCGTCTCGTCCGGGAGCATTTGCTGCGGCAAAGTGCCATCACCCACCTTCATGAGGAAATCTGCGTAAGCTTCACTCCCTGCCTGGCGGTGTGCCACTGAAAGATGCATGTGGCGCAATCCGGCAAACAGAGGGGACGATCGTAGCGATGCGGCTACAATGTCACCTGACGTCCTCGCGGCTGGCACCACGGGACCGACCTGGCGGAAATCGCCCGACAGAACCACGCATTTTCCCCCGAATGGAAGATCGTTCCGCATTAAATCCCGCAACGACCTCTCAACGGTTTCGATCAGAAACCGATGAGACATGGGTGCCTCATCGAACCAAATGAGGCTTGCCTGCCGAATCAGATCAGCTCTTTGGCTGCCGTTCGTCAGACCCCACATTCCTGAGCCGTCGCCGAAATCAAGCGGAAGCTTAAACATGCTGTGCGCCGTCCTGCCACCCTCCATGTTTATAGCGGCAATACCACTGCTGGCCACACACAGCACCACTTTATTTTCGGAGCGGAGTCGGGCTGCCAAAAACTTTGCCAAGGTCGTTTTGCCAGTGCCACCGGGAGCGTCCACGAAAAAGGCACGCCCCTGAGGCGTCTCACGCCCAGCTTCCGAGTCTGCAACCGCCTCCAGCACTTCGTCAGCCACCTGCCTTTGTTCCGCCGACAGACGAGGGCCCCACTCGTCAACAATGGCCTGCTGAGACGCTGCACCGTATCTCAAGCGCTCGCGTCCCAACTCATTGTCGTCGTCTCGCACATCGGGCAAACCCTGCTCCACCAGTGTCGTCCCGTTACGACGCAACGACCGACCGATGTCGACGAGGGCCAAGGTCTCTGCCCTTTCCCTGTCGAGAACCCTGTCCAAATGGTCCTCGCAGAGTAAGGCCTTACATTCGGCCCACAAAAGTGCTGCCGGGGCACCGATATTGCACAAGGTGACGAACAAAGCGCGCAACCGTGGTGCCGTCATGAATGTCGCTGCCTCTTGCAAAGCCTCAATGTACTCCTGTTCGGAATCCAGAAAACCGAGCTCGCGGCAAACCTCCTGGAACGTAGTACAGCCGGAGCCGCCCAGCCGCAACAGGTCTTCGTAACTGCGACAGGGAAACCTTAACAAGAGCATCCTGAAGTAATAGAGTTCCCCCAGTTTTGGAGAAACCCAATGCAACCTGGCGACACACCCCTTCCTCTGGCGTGGAGTTACAAAGTGACAGCCATCGGCATACTCGTAAATGGGCACTCGGGTGGTCTGAGGCCTTCGAGTATGCATGATAAAATTCTCGTAAAACTCACGATAACTTACGTTTTCCAATGCAGGCACCTGAGGCCGACTGAAATAAAGCATCAGCTTTGATTGAGACGCTGCAGCTTCGGCTTCTCCACCACGCAGGAAAAGGACAGAGTTCTTTTTGTCCAAGTGAACGTGCAACAGCTCAACAGTAGGATCACGGCCAGTTAAATTGAAATTTAACGTACGCCACGCTGCGTCGCACGCACCTATAGTCCTCCGCGTCACGTACTCGTCCACTTCGTTGTCTTCTTCGACAACGGCCACTCTCGACAACGTGTCGCCCTTATTTATGTACTTGAAAAGGTACTTTACGACACGCCTCGCGCTTGCCAGCTCAAGATTGATATGAGCTCCGTACTTCAGCAAGAGCGCTGCATTGTACGGCACTATGTCGCAATCGCTGATGGTGACTGGACGCCCACTGATGGTGACCTCGGCCGTATTCGTCGAGTCCCGCTTATAGTGGTAGAAACCGCGGCCGTCATAGAACGTAGTGGGGGTGTCAGGCTGGGGCCAATTTTTTTTGCATTTATCCTTGACACGATCCCAACACGGCAGGTTCTTCCGGGCCGGATGAGGTCCATGCACCATGTGCTCTAAAACCGCCTTTCGCAATCTACCCCCAGCCTCCTCCGCTGACGGGATGTCGGCACGGATGAAACGGTCGGCAAAATCACCACCCAGCGAGACGTCATTTTCGAGGCGAAAAATTATATGGGCATGGGGCAGCCCGCGTGATTGCCACTCGACAGTATGGACGATGTAAGCGGGCTTTCCGAAAAAGCGGCCCGACTTCAGGTCACGCATCAATTCGTCCAGCTTTAGTTTGAAGACCCTGGCACAAACATGGGCTTCACCCTTGCCACAGCCTCGCTTGCAAGAATGCCGGTATTCACACCACCGGGCATTCGCTGTGAACGTCAGGAAAAAGTGGGGATTGCCAAGCCGGGTCACGATGGCCATGGCATCGTAGTACTTTTTACGATAGTACCTAGGCCCCCCAACAAAGGTACTCGGTAAATAGACCCGGCCGGCGTCCAACCCTTCGCCCTGGATCGTCTCATCATTTGTTATGTCAGGGTCACGACGACGACCAGTACCTGAAGTGCCTGCTTGGGATCCCCTGCCCGGGCCGGTCCCCTGTCCTCGCCCTGCCCGCCGCCAACGGCTAGCCCCCGTACTGCCGCGGCTTGGCGCAGGCCGAGCGGGTGTACCTGGCCCGGACGGTCCAGCTCGATTGGGACTGGCTGCCTGGAAGCCTCTGCCCGGCCCCCGGCCGGCCCCTCGCGTCGCAGAAGCCTGCCGTGCGTCCGCGACGGCTTGCACCTCGTCCATGGGACCGACGCGGAGGCCATCGGCCTGAAACTGATGGTGCTTCCAGAACAGCAGACGGTCGTGCTCCAACCGAGCGTACATGTCCACCAGGTACGTGTCGGACAGGGCCCCAAACATGGAAAATCGAGGCTCCGACAGGAGGAGGCAGCGCAAGTATTGTTCGTGCGACACCTTCGCGAGACCACTTACACCAGGTCGACCGATATACCATCCCCTCTGCCCTTCAGGGAACAGCAATGGGTACTGCAGGGCCTCAAAAAAGGGATGAAACGAATCGACTGTCCAATACCGACCCTGTCCAACCTTCCATATGACTATCTGTCGCCGCTTCACCGGCTCATCCGCCGTGCACAGCAGGGCACTGACTTCACCCGTCCAGTTTGGAGGATTAATTTGCCCCTGAGGTGTGACGACAGGGGCGGCATCATCATAGACGAGCCTGGCGTTCAGGGCCGGTTCCGCCGCGAGACGTTTGAAGAAAGTCACATGGGGATTGGTTTCGTGCAAGAAAGCAGAGATAGATTGAGTCACCATCGCATTCAGATTCAGTGTTTGCGCGGCCGCCAAACGACTTGTTCCGTCGTCTATGTACAGAGCTGATGTGTTCCTCTTGCCAGGACGGTCTGGAGAGGAAAGGTCAAACGTCACGTGGTAACAACGACCTTGTATTTTGACGAAGCGAGGCCCAGTTGTGGGATGAACCCAGGTCGTGCACATGGCACACATGGCAAACAGGTCGTTGTACAGCCTAGGGTGATTCAAAAAACCAGGGTCGCTGTAAAAGTCTTCCACTAAGGGGCTCATGGCGCCGTGGACACGCCAATCACCCTTCCCACCGCAGCACCAATTCAGCCGGCCCTTTTCCTCCTCAAACAGAGCAGCGGTACAATGCGGGCATCTGTATACATCGGGAGCCAAAAGTGAAGTGCGCTTCAGTGTATACTCCTGCACTGCATTCAACTCATCGCCCCGAAAGGCGCCAATTAAATTGGAACGCCGGAGAGGAGGAGGGAGATGACGAGATAAGTCTGCCTCGGGGTGTGCTTCCCTGTATTGCTGCGAGCTCTGACTGCCGACGTGAGGATGGGTCTCACTGTACCTTTCCACGGCGGCTCGGTGCACTTCAGGATGGGTCTCACTGTACCTTTCCACCGCGGCTCGGTTCACCTCGGGATGGGTCTCACTGTACCTTTCCACGGCGGCTCGGTTCACCTCGGGGTGGGTCTCACTGTACCTTTCCACCGCGGCTCGGTTCACCTCGGGATGGGTCTCACTGTACCTTTCCACCGCGGCTCGGTTCACCTCGGGATGAGTGTCCGTGTACCGGGCTGAGGCCTCTCGATGAGGAATTCGATCAGCCGCAACCGAGTGAAGTGTTGCTGCCACCCTTTCTGCCCTTTTCTTTTCATCATGTTTTTTTCGACTTGCCTTTACCGACTCTCTCTTTAAGGCTGGTGTTAGCTTGGGCCTCCCTCTTTTCTTTTTGGGCGGCCGCCCCCTCTTGCCCTTAGGAGCAGCAGTGCTGCCCCCTGCCTCTGACGCAGCGACAGCCTCTTTCGCCTGTTTGCGAGAGACAGGTTTTTGGCGAGAAGGAAGTTTTGCTGCCAGTGGCACATCGCTGTCACTCCCAGAAGAGAGAGCCTGAGGAGATGCCGGGTTTTGAGCCTGTTTCCGAGACACAGCCACTTTTTTCTGTTTTCCCGACCTTACTGCCAATGGCACTTCACTTTCAGACTCAGACGCAACACTCTTTTTCACCTTCTTATGAGAGAGGGGTTTTTGGCGAGGACGAAATTTGGCTGCCAGTGGCACATCGCTGTCACTCCCAGAGGAGAGTGTCTGAGGGGGTGTCGCGTTTTGAGCCTGCCTACGAGGCACAGCTACTTTTTTGCGTTTCCCTGACCTCACTGCCAAGGGCACATCACTTCCACCTTCGGAAGACAGAGCTTTAGGCGAGGTCGGCTTTTCGGTGGCCTCTGGAGAGGCCACAGGACTCTGATCGGGACTCCACGGTGTCTGTTCAGAAAGTGGAGGACTCAGGCGACCCATGTCGTCATCGCCTCCAGCATCAGGGGATGCGGGGGGAGATGCAAAGTCCTGAAAATCGAACTGTTCAGGAGAGGTAACAGGTGACATGGGATTTTCCTCAGACTCAGTTCCATCTCTTTGTGCTCCCTGTACTTTCGAAACAGCCATGCGAACCACCATGAAATGTCTGTCCACTCCGTCACAAGGTGAATTACCCAGCAGCAGCCATGCCAGGGAAGTAACGGAGCGACAAGAAAATACACGAGCCCTGTTGTTGTCATCGTCAAAATCATGCTGATTGTAAAAATTGACGCCGTGTGGATTGAAATAGTAAAATAGGCAATTGCTTTCCCAAAAGCAAGTGGTGTAATTTAAACCTGTGAAAAAGTAGCCTAACTTCTGTCCCGTTTCAGAATCTTCTGAAAAAAGGTCCAACAGGTTTCGAGTCAGATCTGTCACTTTATTTTTCCAATCATTTGTCGTGTCTTGTGAGGGATAAATTCCTGCGAGTGCTGGAATGTACTGACAAGATACGGTTTCATCGCCAATGTCAAACGATAGGGGCAAAGTTTCTGGATCTATAAAATCATGTACTGTACCCTCAGGCAACGCCCCTCTGACCTCGCGATATAAATCGTAACCTTGAAACAAGGTCTTGTCTATCGCATCTCTGTTTTCCATATTCACGCCGAGTGCAATGCTGTTTGCAATGGCAATTGCAGAATTTGCCACACACGAGGCGTTATTACTTTCGGGAAAATAGTCCATACCTTGATGCAGGGTCCCAGCTTGTGACGTGATTTCCCCTGAAGAAACTAAATACCTGACTCTCTTGCTTGCTTCGTTCTTAAAAAAAAAAGTTGAATTGGGTTGTTGAAGAGTAAATTCCATAAAAAGTGAGATTGGTTTCATGACACCATGTTCCACCAGCCACCACGGACCCCTAAATTGGAACGCAGATCCACTACGTTAGTGGTTATATAATGGCGCATATAGCGGCCCCTCCATTGATTCCAAGGAATACTAGAGGCAACACGCTCACCTTTCGGCCAGTCACCGCCACTCGAACTTGGACATTTATTTTCATTGCAGACGCATTACATTCTAAAAAACGATGGAGGATGAGAAAAAGAAACTCATCTGCTGAAAATTGGTCCAAGGTTACTTTCGGCTATGATCCTGGCCCCCCCGATTGGCAAAAAGCAAGGTTGAACCGTTTGCCGCCCGTCTTACGGAAACGTGAGGAATCAAAGAAGAGTGTTGGTTTTTGCCTCAGCTTCCAGAAACCCCTTTCCCGGTAATCACGGGTCGCGTGACACGGAGCACGTCACGGAGCAGAAGACGATGCCCACAGAAGTTAAGTATGCTTCAAGTGCCACTTCTGAACAGCACCGGCTGACAGCCTGCGGGGAAGCCAAACCCCGAGAAAAAAAGGTCGAAACAAGACACAAACAAAAGAAAAAAAAAAGTATTTGTATGATGAAGACCATTTCCCCCGTCTGCAGGGAAATGAAGGCCAGTAAGTAAACTGCCCTCATTCTTTGAATATCAATTTGTTTAAAGAAAATAAAAACGTGAAATAGCACGTCACGGAGCAGAAGACGATGCCCACAGAAGTTAAGTATGCTTCAAGTGCCACTTCTGAACAGCACTGGCTGACAGCCTGCGGGGAAGCCAAACCCCGAGAAAAAATGGTCAAAACCACACAACAAATAAAAGAAAAAGATACATTTGTGCGATAAAGACCATTTCCCCCGTCTGCAGGGAAAGGGAGGCCAGTAAGTAAAATGCCCTCATTGTTTGAATGTCATTTCGTTTAAAGAAAAAAAAAACGTGAAATAGCACGTCACGGAGCAGAAGACGATGCCCACAGAAGTTAAGTATGCTTAAAGTGCCACTTCTGAACAGCACTAGCTGACAGCCTGCGGGGAAGCCAAACCCCGAGAAAAAATGGTCAAAACCACACAACAAATAAAAGAAAAAGATACATTTGTGTGATGAAGGCCATTTCCCCCGTCTGCAGGGAAAGGGAGGCCAGTAAGTAAAATGCCCTCATTGTCTGAATATGTCATTTTTCGTTTGAGGGAAGCATGAACTTATACCGAAACCTCTCTTATTTCTTGTATTTTATTTTCAGTAAGACTTCATCAAAACCTAAGTGTTAACAGGTGTTTCCCTGTTACACAAACGTCAGTTGTGAGCCATTTGACACGGCGCTCCTTCGTGACAAGTGGAGAGGATCAAATAAATCTATGCTTGCATAGGCCTCAGGAGTGACGGTTCACATTTTGCAGGGTCACTAGGTATGTCCTTGGCTCACCACACGCCGAAATTCAGCTTTCTATCTCAAATCATCAACGTTTTTGTTACTTTTCATGTAAAAGTCATTTTTAAAAGGGTTGGCATGGTTAAAAGGATGCTTATGACGAAAGCAAAATCCATTTACCCCCCTGACCAAAGTGTCAACCACGTAGGGGCTACACCTCGACAAGAATTTTCTAATGCAAGGTAAGTGTACGCGGGACCGTGTCTTGTCGTAACAGGCTTCGCGATGGTGCGCCAGTTTCAACAATCCACGCCTGGCGTTACACCTACCTTGGCCCGCGCTACGAGAAATACGGACATTTCAAGTAAGGTTCCCACCCAACGTCTGATTTTGTCGAAATATACAATTTCCCTTTCCTCTCCACTTGTCACGAAGCATTTTCATTTCAATTCAGGACATCTCTATACACCAATGGAAGAAGAAGAAAACCTACCTTATGCGAAAACTTTTGCTGTGAAAGTTTTCCCATCGTTTAGAAGGAAAACCTTCAAATTTGACTCACAGCCAACAACTGATTTTGTCGAAATACAATAATCCTTTCCTCTCCACCTTTCACCAAACATGTTTTTGTTTCACGACATCTATACCCCCCGATGAGAAGACGAATCATCATCCAGGCGAGGACAGTTTTTCTACACAATCTGAAGCGAAGAGAAGGTCGAAAACGTAAATGTCTCCGCCTGAAGGTGCGCTGAGAACACCTTACTAACTATTTTAGGCAAACTATTGTGTGCAAAGAAAAGCAGCTTGTCATGACCAGGTATTTAGGGCCTACATGAGCTGATGCTATGGCTAAGATGTCCATTGTGAGGTTGAAGACAATGTGACACTTGCTGTTCCTCAAACACGGCTGCTGCAATTGATGCAATATACAACCACAAACAATGTGCGTCTGAATTGTTCCGATATGGAGCAGTTGCAGGATGCTAATGACGAAAGCAAAATCCATTTACCCCCCTGACCAAAGTGTCAACCACGTAGGGGCTACACCTCGACAAGAATTTTCTAATGCAAGGTAAGTGTACGCGGGACCGTGTCTTGTCGTAACAGGCTTCGCGATGGTGCGCCAGTTTCAACAATCCACGCCTGGCGTTACACCTACCTTGGCCCGCGCTACGAGAAATACGGACATTTCAAGTAAGGTTCCCACCCAACGTCTGATTTTGTCGAAATATACAATTTCCCTTTCCTCTCCACTTGTCACGAAGCATTTTCATTTCAATTCAGGACATCTCTATACACCAATGGAAGAAGAAGAAAACCTACCTTATGCGAAAACTTTTGCTGTGAAAGTTTTCCCATCGTTTAGAAGGAAAACCTTCAAATTTGACTCACAGCCAACAACTGATTTTGTCGAAATACAATAATCCTTTCCTCTCCACCTTTCACCAAACATGTTTTTGTTTCACGACATCTATACCCCCCGATGAGAAGACGAATCATCATCCAGGCGAGGACAGTTTTTCTACACAATCTGAAGCGAAGAGAAGGTCGAAAACGTAAATGTCTCCGCCTGAAGGTGCGCTGAGAACACCTTACTAACTATTTTAGGCAAACTATTGTGTGCAAAGAAAAGCAGCTTGTCATGACCAGGTATTTAGGGCCTACATGAGCTGATGCTATGGCTAAGATGTCCATTGTGAGGTTGAAGACAATGTGACACTTGCTGTTCCTCAAACACGGCTGCTGCAATTGATGCAATATACAACCACAAACAATGTGCGTCTGAATTGTTCCGATATGGAGCAGTTGCAGGATGCTAATGACGAAAGCAAAATCCATTTACCCCCCTGACCAAAGTGTCAACCACGTAGGGGCTACACCTCGACAAGAATTTTCTAATGCAAGGTAAGTGTACGCGGGACCGTGTCTTGTCGTAACAGGCTTCGCGATGGTGCGCCAGTTTCAACAATCCACGCCTGGCGTTACACCTACCTTGGCCCGCGCTACGAGAAATACGGACATTTCAAGTAAGGTTCCCACCCAACGTCTGATTTTGTCGAAATATACAATTTCCCTTTCCTCTCCACTTGTCACGAAGCATTTTCATTTCAATTCAGGACATCTCTATACACCAATGGAAGAAGAAGAAAACCTACCTTATGCGAAAACTTTTGCTGTGAAAGTTTTCCCATCGTTTAGAAGGAAAACCTTCAAATTTGACTCACAGCCAACAACTGATTTTGTCGAAATACAATAATCCTTTCCTCTCCACCTTTCACCAAACATGTTTTTGTTTCACGACATCTATACCCCCCGATGAGAAGACGAATCATCATCCAGGCGAGGACAGTTTTTCTACACAATCTGAAGCGAAGAGAAGGTCGAAAACGTAAATGTCTCCGCCTGAAGGTGCGCTGAGAACACCTTACTAACTATTTTAGGCAAACTATTGTGTGCAAAGAAAAGCAGCTTGTCATGACCAGGTATTTAGGGCCTACATGAGCTGATGCTATGGCTAAGATGTCCATTGTGAGGTTGAAGACAATGTGACACTTGCTGTTCCTCAAACACGGCTGCTGCAATTGATGCAATATACAACCACAAACAATGTGCGTCTGAATTGTTCCGATATGGAGCAGTTGCAGGATGCTAATGACGAAAGTGAAATCCATTTACCCCCCTGACCAAAGTGTCAACCACGTAGGGGCTACACCTCGACAAGAATTTTCTAATGCAAGGTAAGTGTACGCGGGACCGTGTCTTGTCGTAACAGGCTTCGCGATGGTGCGCCAGTTTCAACAATCCACGCCTGGCGTTACACCTACCTTGGCCCGCGCTACGAGAAATACGGACATTTCAAGTAAGGTTCCCACCCAACGTCTGATTTTGTCGAAATATACAATTTCCCTTTCCTCTTCACTTGTCACGAAGCATTTTCATTTCAATTCAGGACATCTCTATACACCAATGGAAGAAGAAGAAAACCTACCTTATGCGAAAACTTTTGCTGTGAAAGTTTTCCCATCGTTTAGAAGGAAAACCTTCAAATTTGACTCACAGCCAACAACTGATTTTGTCAAAATACAATAATCCTTTCCTCTCCACCTTTCACCAAACATGTTTTTGTTTCACGACATCTATACCCCCCGATGAGAAGAAGAATCATCATCCAGGCGAGGACAGTTTTTCTACACAATCTGAAGCGAAGAGAAGGTCGAAAACGTAAATGTCTCCGCCTTAAGGTGCGCTGAGAACACCTTACTAACTATTTTAGGCAAACTATTGTGTGCAAAGAAAAGCAGCTTGTCATGACCAGGTATTTAGGGCCTACATGAGCTGATGCTATGGTAAAGATGTCCACTGTGAGGTTGAAGACAATGTGACACTTGCTGTTCCTCAAACACGGCTGCTGCAATTGATGCAATATACAACCACAAACAATGTGCGTCTGAATTGTTCCGATGCCGATGCCGAAAATAAAAGCTTGTTTAAGGTTTGAACCGCGGTGTGGGCTACCCGGACCTAAATTTTAATTCTTATAATTACATCACGCCCTCCATTCTCCAGAATGCTGAGCCCAAAGATGTCATGCACTCTGACTCAAAACGAAACTGGAGGGTCTGAGGGGCGGAGCCCTCCACCATCAGACAACAGATCGAATGCTGTTTTGACTTTTGATTTTACACATACGTGAACGGATGTCTACCAAACGCCAGGCGTTCATTGTCGAAACTGGCGCAGCATCGCGAAGCCTGTTACGACAAGACACCGTCTGGCGTACACCTACCTTGTCAGTAGTATCAATGATATTGGCACACCCAGCGGGATTGAATTCCTGAGTGCGTGTCTGCGTGACTAAAACTGGACTGCCCCTTCTGAAAGGCTAAACAAATGAAGGGGATATTTCGCAGGATCATTGGCTGAGCGATTAGCAAAGCCAATACGTTTTTCCTGTATGTGTCTATGTGTCCGCACATCTCCTTTGAACGGCGCGGCCGATCTGCCAGAGATTTTGCATGATTATTAGGTATGTCTCTGTCTCGCGACACGCCAAAATTAAAGTTCACAATCGTACTAACACAATCGTTATTAGGTATGAGTTGGCTCGCCACACGCCAAAATTTAGCTTGCTTTCAATCCATTCAGCCGTACCAACGAAAACCACTCAAAGAAACGGCAGGAAAAGGCAACTTTCAGTGACTTTCCATTTTATAAAAAGTTTCACATCGCTTTCTGTTATGATAGGTGCTGATGACGAAAATAAAATCCAGTTTCACCACCGACCAAGGTTTGAACTGCGGAAGGGACTACCTCGACCTACCTTTCTATTCTCATGTTTACACAATGCCCTTCTTGCTCCTTGGTGCAGAGCAGAAAGCTGTCATGCCCACTGACTCCAAACGCAAAGGGGGTTCTGGCCCGGCATGAAACAAAATATCCAATGCTCTCTTCACTTTAGATGTCGCATTTAAGTACGGATGAATACGAAAGAAAGCTAGCCCCCTGAAGTCAGGGAAGCGCCGCAGGTCAAGGTTGGTGCAAACGCCAGGCGTTCATCGTCGAAACTGGCGCAGCATCGCGAAGCCTGTTACGACAAGACGTGAACTGACTTGGCACTTACATTTCAGTCCGAGTTGGAGTGTGTGCCAAGTGAAGCAATAATAAAAAACGAACGCCCCAATACTTTTTCTACACACCTACTTTATAAATACAGTCAAACATAAAATTGTAACGCCTCGATACACAAAGGATACTACGAGTCGAAGCAAAGTGACAATTTTTTGCTGACTCCAGTCCCGCCACCAAGCCAGTTGGCGCGGGGCGGCGAAACCAAACAGGCATCTTCCGACCCTCCGGGGCAAAAGGGTCCTCCAACGAAAAGAAGTTTGATACGAAAGTTTTGAAGCCCGTCGCAACGCCTCGTACAGTTAAAATTAAATGTGAAAGCCAAACCACTCTCACTTTACCCAGCAGCTCTTCTGATGTCAAAGCTGATGACCACTGGTGCTAAAACTCCGAGACTGCTGAGTGCTGCCGTGGGATATGTAAAAGATAACACCCATCCGGGAGTCAAACCCCGGCCCCGCCGCCTCCCTGGACGTTGCCGTGCCGATCGGCCAGCCCATTACCCAAATGGTGGTCGGCGGCGCCCCGTCTTCGGCCGCTGCCGCCGCCACCGCCGCATTGCACCGGAATACGCGATGTACATACGTGATGCCTAACGCACCACCCACGCCTCCGATAGCAAAACACAACATAACTGTGAGGGCACCGTCCGGGGGTCGAACCCCAAGCCGTCCCGCTCCGCAGCCGAATCGTTAGCCCACTCCGCCACGCCGCCTCGCTGCGAAGAGCCGTGTGGAGCGGCCAAGCCGTTCGGCCAGCCTCTCCCCTCCCTTCCCGGCCAGCGCCGCGCCGCCGGGCCAGGGGCGGCGCTCTAAAAGGCTTGAAACGCCCCTCCCGGGCGAAGGGGGCCTCGGACGAAATAAAATGACAAACGAAAGTGGTAAATCTCGTCGAGACGAAATATACGAATAAATTTGAAGCCGATCGCACGGTCGGTGACGTCGCGGCGCGAGTGCCGAGTTTCGGCGTCGGAAAAAGGGCCCCCGTTCGAAAACGGTTCGAGATTTCGGAGATCCGTTTTCGCCGGGCGGAAGGGCTCGACCCCGCCGACCATCGCCTCGCTTCGACCCCCCACGAATTCCGACTCCTTGTCCCTCGACGAGGCGCCGTTAGACCCCTAGACCCGTTTTTCGGCGATATCTCGAAAAGGGGCGGGTGGAGGGGCGGAAAAAAAGGGTGGAAAAGGTCGGCCCTCATGTCCCGCTCAATTTTCGTTTTGATCGTTTTTCGATGAGAGCCCCCTACCGGGTCCCCCCCATTTATTTTCAAAAAACGCCCTCATCCGCCCCTCTTTTCGCACTTTTGAGATTTATTTTGCGAATG